>NTHP01000381.1:237335-250261 GCA_003416845.1 Oplegnathus fasciatus | reverse complement strand
TTACTGATCCAGAGAAATGTTTGAGATCTAAAAATCTGTCTGGTTGGTTTGCAAATTCACTTTCTCTACATTCTGGGAGAAAAAAACATTCAAAGCAGTTTCTGTTTCTGCCAGATCCAGCATGAAAGACACAGCGCAAGTACCAAAGTTTTATTAGAAATGTGCTATATATATATATAAAGTTTATTATTACTAGTATTTTCTTAGCATTTTTATTCATTTATAATGATGACTGGTTCGTCTCAACTTTATCACTAGACAGAACACTGATATTGGACAATTGGACTGCTACAGTAGCAGCATGGCTCTAGGGATGGCAATTTAGGTCTGTCTGTCCATTAGTCTGTGTCCATTAGTAGTGTTAGATGTTAATCGGCAATGATGTTTAATTATTTATTTATTTCTAATATCTGTGCTGGGCAACTACAGTATGGTTGGTTGGGATTATGCTTATGTCAAAGAAACTATGGTTATGATAAAGTCAGGCAACTAGAACACTTGGTTGTGGATTAGGAAAGATCGTGGTTGCGGTAAAAAAAAAAAAAGACATTACATTAGTTGTGACAGGTCACAAACATGAAAGTCACCCTGGTTTCCTGACTTTCCGCCCTGCTACATAAAGGGAACATTACTTCCTCCGTTGGCACTGAACTTTGGCATTGGACTTAAATCATGAGGTGCCGAATCGTCCAATATAAACGTATTTCCCAGGGATGGGCTGGTTCATCAAGCCAGGATCAACCGGGGAGATTAAGCTTCTTCAACATAGGGCTTTGAGTTTCCTGCTCCACACTGGTTTGCAGCAGCAAAAGTAACGGATCAGACTGCAAGAGGGATGAGTTCAGAGGGATAAATCACTTGTCCCTGGGGGCAGGATTGCCATGGCTTATTGATAACAAATTACCTGGTGGCTTTGTCCCTGTGGCATTGCCTTGTTGAAATAATCCCCCACATCCGCCCTCTGGAGGCTTTCAGTCAGAGATACAGAAAGTTTTTGGGGGTCAGAATATGATTGCAAGGGGGCTCTTGTAAGGTCTCAGCTGACCTGGAAAACCGTGTGGCAGCGATCCAGCATCATACTGCACCAAAACTGTGTTACAGAGTCAACATCTGCTTCAGGGGACCAGCATGCACACTGCTGTGAAGACCTGCTGTTTTATGACTGGAACATTTTGCTTTTTCCCATCACTCGCTCGCTCTCCTTCCCTCCACCCTACTACTGCCAACCTCCTACTGCCAATCACACGCCTTACGATGCCTTCAGCTCGGCCCCGCTCGGCTTTGTGAAATAAGGCAGCCTGTCTTTTCAGTTCAGTGAAGCCACCTTTCTACTCGCAGCTCTCAGCCAAGTTTTACTGAAAATTGAGACATATAGATCTCGTCTTTTGTACATTTCAGCCTGGAGCTCCTGCCAAGAAACAGATGGTAAATTTATTTTTGCTTTTATTATAAACACTTGTGGATTCAGATTCAGTCACATTTTGAGACGTTTCCATATGGTGTGGTTCATCAATAAAGCAAAGCAACATAGTAAAAGCAACCTGCTGCCTCAGGAGTGTTTGGATGTAATTTAATGAAAGTATTTTTTTATCCAGATATTTTGTTTAATGTGGAAAATGCTTCCTTGCTTGCTTCTTCATGGACTTGCTTGTTTACTTCTTTATTAGATCGACATTTACTGTAATATGGTGGAAAATCATAACTCAAACACTCAAAAACATCCACTGCACTCTCTTACAGAGTCTTAAACCTTTCGCCTTCTATGGTCTCCAGAGCCTTTATTCAGCTCCAAGGTCTCCGTACTGTTGACGCCACGCAGAGAACATTTATATCAATCTACAACTGTTGAAGTACATTGGCACTGAATTGTGCTCAGATACTTTTATATCAGCTTAAAGTTACATAAGAGGGAAAACACCTTCTAGACGATTAAACCATGAAATTTGTACATTTTCTAGAGGTGTGTTGAAGCAGTATAATATAAAAAAAAGCAACATATTGTAATTAGACTTGTTTTCCCTCACATGATCACCGACCAGGATTACTCTGAAACAATATTGTGCAGTAGAGTCTGTAATGGCAAAACTAATTTCCCTCCTCATTACATATTTATAACATAGTTTGGCTAAAGAACTTGCAAGGATGGTTTCATGGACATTTTCAGTGAAGGACGTTGTGTCAGATAAGACCTTCTAAAAGCGCACAGTCACTCCACAAAAGATCCCAACTCCCCACAGCCGTTTTCCTTACATGATAACTGGATGGTTTATTAGGTTAACTTGCAATAATTTAGTTATACTTCTGTCATTACATCCATTAATCTTGACTGTTGGGAAATGCATCTCAATTGAAATGCAGCCTATTGAAAGGATGTATTGTAATGTGTATTATTATATGTGTGCATGTAAGGCTGTATTTGCCTCCCTGCCCCTCCGTGTACTATTGTTTTAGCATCACATGGTGGACGGACGTTAGTTTGCACAAAATAAGCCATTACACATAAAATGCATTGAAAAACTTTGCCCTCACTCTTATTGATTCAAAGGTAAAAAGATTTGAGTATTCTCCAAAACCTGTGTTTAAATCCATTTAATAGCTTTTCTTTTCTTACAACTTGGTGAATGGAAGATTTCCTATTTAGACAAGGGAAATTAAGAGACGCCAACACCTTCACAAATCCAATTTCTCAGAAACAAGCATATCCTGCTTTAAAAGAAGTCAAGTAGTTTGTTACTCTCAAATTAAAAGCAAGTTATTATCCACATTCTGAATACTGCTGTTGGCATTTTATCTGCAAAAACAAGTCTATCATTTATTACTAGTTACTACTGTGTGTTTGAAATTACAGACCTTATTATACATGACGTGTCCTCTTTCGTATATTTCTTTGAATGAATGTATGAAAAAAAAATATTCCACTCAAATATAATAACTAGAATAGTTCATTCTTTCTCTGGTTAAAACAAATTACAAATATAAAACAGTCAGCAAGATTACAAATATTAATTTCTGTTTTTTGACAATCAAGGACATAGTTATTAATAGTTCAATTTAATGTGACAGTTTTATTAAAAGCACAAATGAGTGTAGAATCGTCAAGAATATTGTGACACTGACTTGCATATTTCATCTCTTTGCTTGCTTACTCTCTCTCATCCATCCTTCATTCCCATCAGCCTGTAACAATGTCCCTTTCTCTTTCCTCTCTTTCTTCCTCATGCTATTTCCTCCTCTTCCATCCTCTGTTTGTCAGTTAAGCACCATAGCGAAAGATTCACAGTCTGCCCAGGACTGCCTGCTCAGTAGTGTCAGGGTGTTCTTTGATGTAAGCAGTTCTTTATAGAGGTATTATATTTGATTGATGTGGAAGCGTCTGACAGTACACTCTGTTCTAAGATATTTATTTGTGAGTCAATGATGCACACTCAGGAGCTCTGTTGCTGCTAAACAGCCCTCAGCCACTGAGCCACTGATGATTCCTGCTTTATGCTGCAGCCAAAAACTCTTACATCTGCACTTTTTTTTCCTCCAAAGTCTGCTGGCTCATGTGCTTATCTCTTTCTAACTGCTCATCAGTCACGGTCGTGAAATTTCAAGAAAATAAACATTTACGCTGTGATCAAGCAGACACCAGCTTGATCGGGTTATTCTGCTGGAGTTGAGCCGAGGAAACCATGCAATGATATGACCTCTGACTTTCGACTGTCATCAACAGTCTGTTTTTTTGTTCATACTCGTTTCCCACTGAGGTGACAAAAGCTCTGTGAATAAAAGTTCCACGAACGATACTCGTGTAAAAATATTTTAATGTAGTTCAGTCAGCCAACTCATGTGGGATGGATCATTAGGAATACAGCGTTGATACTTGGTGTGTAGGCTTTGTCACTCCCCACATGGTAACACAAAGCTCAGCACAGCAGGGAGTGGGGAGTGATTATAATAACTAACTAACTAACTAGGTGGATGCTAGGGTGGAGGTGGGGCTTTATTAGCAGCAGTAGCAGTAAATGGTGTGGCAGCAGGCACGCAGCAAATAAGTAAGCAGACCACCTGTGGCTTAAAAGAATAGTTTGGCATGTTGGGAAATACGGTTATTCAATTCTTGCAGAGAGTTAGACGAGAGGGTCGATACAGCACTCATGTCTGTAAATTAAATATGAATCTAGAGCCAGCATACGATTATACGATTAATGAAGCCACTCAAGACACTCTATTTACGAGCATCTCTAAATCTCACTAATTCACACTTTATATCTTGTTTGTTTAAACTGTACAAAACCTGAGTCCAACTAGTGCTTTAAGTGCACCACCACGATCGAAAGGATCGCATCGGATGTTGCTGTGAGAAGAGTAAACGAGTGCAGCGGCTGACTCGAGTTAATTGCCTGAACCAGCAGGATTCGCTTCAGCAGTTCAACTGCATATGTAAAGTTGAAATGCATACATTGGCAAGAGACTAAAATCTGATCCCATTTAGGAATGTGGGTAGAGGCTGTAGTGTATTTCTAGCACTTCATGTCCACAGCTGGAAAAAAAATTATAATAATTTCTTGTGACTTTTAACAGTCATTGGGTTATACAGTATATGACTGTAAAATATATGTCATTACTTAAAGGATAATATAATAGGGTTCATTTGTTAGAGCATTTTTATTTAATCATAATCTCAGTCTTGATTTGTCTTGGTCAAGAATATCCTTTAGGAAAAATGTGTCATATTTTAATCATTGCATTTTAATTCAACATATCCAATTCAATTACTCACTGACAAAATAAGCTAATCATTTATGTCAAGAAAAATAATACACTGAGGTTGATTTAAGGTAAATACATCTGCTCAGTTAACCTGTGGGATTCAAAGAAATGCCAAGACTCTTATAATAACTTTTGCATTGTGTCATAAAGAACAGAAAATACTCAGAGACACTGAATTATTAATGAGTTAAACATAAATAATGAAAAAAACAAAGCAAACATACAACAACAACAAAAACAATTGATATTTTGCCCAGCATGTTCTAAATGTCTCCTCGTCACTGATACGTGTTTCAACAAACAGCAGAGATTTATATTATTCCGCAGTGTTTTTTCTTTACATTTCTTTTTTTCAACAGTGCAATGGAATACACTTATTTCTGATATTGTCATGGGACACTATATTTCTTTATAGTCTACGTGGAGAAAAAAGTTGTCATTAATTTTTGACAGGAGGAACACTAGAACATAACAGAACTATACCGGTGTGGACTTAATGAGGGCAAGCTGCTGAATAAACATCAGATCTGACCGCAGCTGGTGGCTTGATTAAAACAGAATCAATAAGGTTGTTAAAATCAAGGTGTAAGATTGACAAACTGACAAGACCCCTGCCGTGCTCTGCGAGGTTAACCAGATTTAGAGGAGGCGCCACGGGGATATGACACCTGGTTCATTTTCTATGCACCCATAGTCTCCGTATGTAAACACAGGCAGTTCCCTGGGACTCCGCGCTTCATCTGAGATGCAGGGCGGGAAAGTTCTGACCTTGGCGGACTTACCTACAACTGTGTACACACACTCACGAGCTGACACACACATTCGGATGCACGTACGTACTTACACACTGACAAAACCATGCACTCTGCCTCTCCATCTTTCTGTCTCATCAACAGTCTCACGCACACGCGCAAACACACGGACGTACACAGTCACCCACCCTCGTCCGTCTGAATTAGGACTAATAAGCAGGTGAATTGTCTGTGGAGGCTGAGCCATTAGCAGTGACCTTGGGTAACTGTGGTTTGCAGTGAAGGCCAGACGCTCTGGCAGTATGAATAAGTGGACTGTGTAGGCACATTTTTGTGAACAAATCAACGCAAGAATAAAATCATGTGTACTGTACACCACAGGTCTCCCCACAGAATAGGTGATCTGATTAGATTATGAAGTGGCTGGCTGCATAAATTTGCATCTTAATGAGGTAAAACTCATTTTCAAACTACTACTTCCTGATTGCTTTAAGCTAACGTTGCTAATACCGCCCATGTGTTTTTGTGACAACATGTTGACAGAGACATATTTGCTAATTAATACATTAATTAGCTGCACTAATGAACTCGTTCGCATCACCGGCAGAACAACAGGCAGCTAAAGTGTTCGCTGCACTGAGGAGCAGGAGGAGAAAATATCAGCTAATGTAGGCTGAACCTATGGATGTTAGCTGCTAAGATGACCTTGAAAGGATTTTATTGGAAAATGTGAGGCGAGAGGTGACAGTTTCTCTAATAAAGGGCCGATTATGCTCATCTCCATTGCACTACTCTTCAATGCATTCTTCTGTATAGCAGTAGCCATCACTACAAGAGTGAGAACCCAGTGGTGGTACTATGGAGTATGACTGAGCATAGTCTGACAATGTATAATATATATATATATAATATATAATAATTGTAAACACAATAATGACATATTATTACCTTTTAGCAAACAGTTGCCTATTTGTACATCCAGCAGACACAGAGAAAAGTTTGCATTCATTTGGACTCATGTTTGTGTCCACCTGGCAAATGTAGGCCAAATATTCACTCTCTCTTTTTAGCTCTATTTTGTTCTCCACCAAGTCCTGCAGGAAATATGTGGCTCTGTAGCTTCTAAATGCTGCACTATGTTGACCAGCTAGTCTGCCTTGTCGTTTGGTGCTGGGCAGGTAGTGTAGTGGTAGTGGTAGTGGGTTTTTTAGGGCCTTTTTACTGAAAACAGTTGCCTGCTGTGGCTGAAAACAGAATCGATGAGACCGAACCAAAACAGTAAAGTTGCGTGCTGGAAAACCAAAACAACGAGCTGAAAGACGCTAAAACGTTCTGCGGAACTGAGGGGAACTGCAGAGTCGGGTGAGAATTCTGTATGGGTTCATCAGCAACTCCTTTCACACACAAGTTCTCATGTGATCAATTATTAATATGAACATACTGATTATTGCTGCTTTACGTACCCATTAAATTGAAAACATAGCGTTTTGGATTTTGAACTCTGGTTGTCAGCCACAGTCTAAGGACGACCATATTTACAGAGTGCAAAAGTTTGTTGAGCTTGGATGAAGTGTTCTCGAGAAAAAAACTCAAGAAAATTAAAGAAAACCGCATATTTGGTTGTTCTAGGACCCATCGTCTCTGAGGTAGAGATTGTTTTAACACAGGAAAAGGAGGAGGACAAGAAAGCTTATAAAAGCAAAACACTTATAGTGCTGGACCCCGAAAAGAAAATCAAACATATGCTGTAGACACAAACATCATGGCCTCACACGGTGAAACAGGGAAATAAAGAAGGGATTAACTAAACAGGAGAAAGGAGACATGATATATGTGTATATGTATAACAAGATAAATGACCAAATATTGAAGAGTGGATAAAAAGTAAGCAGTGATGAATGACAACAAAACTGAAACAGAGATAAAAGAAGAAAGAACTTGGTTACTTACACAAGTGTGCCTTGAGAAGTGATTTAAAAGATTAAAGAGATCTCGCCGGTGTGAGCTCCTCTGGCAGGTGTTCAGAAGTTTGACTTTGACAGTAAAAGTCCAGTCAACCTCAGCTACAAGCCGAGTCGCAGGAACAGCTGCTGCTCTGGCTCATGTGGGGATGAAAGGTCGGAAACGTAGCCTGTGGCGAAAGTTGTTGTGACACAGAAGTTAAAGAACAATCCGCAGTTCATCAGGATAAAGGCTTTAAGACGGGTGAACAAACCTCTGAAGAGGTCTAAACGCAGCTCACAGCACTGTTGGATAGGTGTCAAGTGAAATTCAGCTAGGAAGGCCTGTCCACTTAATAGGGCATGCTGACAAAAGTGGTTAAGTCAGGTTGGCAGCTGTTAACTGTGATATGTTGAAATGACTCCTGTGTTTGGGACATGCAACACTATACTTTCTACCTAAATAGCCGTCTGTACAGAATGCTGGAGTATCCTAGTTTCATCACTGGTTGATACCTGTGCTGTCATCTGTATAACTTTGAAAATCTGGAATGATCAGCTGCAGCAGAAGAGTAATTTAACCCCACAGAAGAACAAAGTCAGATACATCAGAGCCGTGTTAAAACGCCTCTCTGCGACTGAGTCCAACTTTCTATGGCAACAAATGAATGTTTGAAAGTCCAGAGAAGTCTCTGAGTTCCTGCCTTGGCTCTGACACAGATGATGAGTTGATATTCGTTCTACGAGCTAACTGTGTTTTCATGAATAGTAACATTGACGTCCATTCATAAATATCCATTCAGTGTGAAAACACACATCACCAAAACATCTCTGGACATGTGTAACAGCAACCTGCTCAGGGACAGCAGATGAAAATAAGCCTTTTGGCTAAATCTGACACATTTACATAATATTGATGTTAATTAATATGATAAGTAAATAAATGAATAAAGTAAAAGTACATTAAAATTCTGTCCCCCTTATATGATGAAGCAGGGAGCAAAATAACTGTCAAAGTAAAAGAATTTCACATACTTCAAAACTGAAGGACTGAAACCGACGGACTTTCGGTCTGCTAAACTCACACGGCTCTAACATATTGTGTAAGACTTTTATCTTTCCAAAGACAAAACGCAAAGTTCAAAAAACAGGCTATTTTTAAATCTGTCCCTTTTGTAAGTCAGTTCTACAAAGGGCACCAAAGCCTCAACAAAATAACCAAAAACTGTTGCTATAAATCATGAAAGATATTATCTGAAGGAAACGTTTTTTTGATAGCTTGGCTAAAAATGGCATGCAGTTTGAAAATTGAGTGTGAGGATTCAGGATGTCTTTAGTCATTTATTACATTTTATTTTTTCTAGTAAAGGTTGGACAATGTAACTAAAAGGGGGTCATGATAGGTAGGTGTCTATTCAGAAAGGTGAATTTGCTGAAAACTACTAGAGGGCTTTCTGGGGAGAGTGGAAATGTGGCACCTAATAATCTTTTCTTTCTTTCTTCTCTCAGAGTGAGGACCTTCCCTAAGGATTCGGCCTTGCTGGGCAGGGACACAGTTCGAGCCCTGATGTACTACGCCTTGAAGGTCTGGAGCGACATTGCACCACTTAACTTCCACGAGGTGGCAGGAAGTGATGCAGACATTCAAATCGACTTCACCAAGGCGGACCACGATGATGGGTATCCCTTTGACGGGCCAGGGGGCACCGTGGCGCACGCATTTTTCCCCGGAGAGAGGTTCACAGCAGGGGATACACACTTTGATGATGACGAGGCCTGGACCTTCAGATCACCAGGTGAGGAACTTTGCTTTTAAGTGTTAAATATTGTACCAATGCACTTGAATATGCATGTATTATATTAATTAGTAAAAGACTGTGTGTCTGCATCAAAAGGATCATGATGGAGAGTGGATGTGGTGTGATATTTTGGAAAATATCTCACCAAAACATTTCTTAGAGACTCCCAGAGTGCTATAAAATGAGGAGACCGAAACAGTCAGTGTCTAGAAAAGTGTTTTGAACTTCCGTGCTCGCCAAGACTTCTATATCCAAAACTAGAACGCTGACTGCATTTTGGAGCCAAGCTGTGTTTCCACCCTTTGTTCATGTTCCAGATTCTATAAAATTAATATTTAATATGTTAGAACTATAAATATAACATACAATAACTTCAGATACAGGACTCAGGGTAGTGATTAAAGCGCTGGTGATTGTTATCACAAGCTTATTAGGAGCCATAAAAGGTCCTTTCATTTCCTCCGACTGCCATAAACAAACAATCTACCCTAATGCGCCACTGGTACTCGTGAATTCTTGTTTTTAGCAATTAAAGAAATCGAAGTTTACTGTTGACTTAAATTGACTCCACTTGATTGTTAAATTGTGCCATAGGGTTTTCACTAGAATTGAGCATTTTAGATTTCTTAACAGATGAGTGGGGAGGGAAAAAAAAGAGAGATCAAAGCACCTTATTTAGAGTGATTAAAGTATTTTTACCTGACAGCAAAATGTTTCCGTTGATTTATGGCAATGAAAAGCTGAAAGGAATATGTCTCTACCAGACCTCGAAGCGACACTATAATCTGGGATGTCAGCTAACAGCTGCTCCAGTGACAATCGATAAAAGAGTGATTTGGACACAATGACACCGTGATGAGGTTTCCAGGGTTATGGACACACTGTTTTGTGCAGAAATATGAGTCTGTCTTTAGTGTCAGGCGCAGTGGTGGAAAGTTTATTTACTCAAGTACTGTGCTCAAGTACTCCAACTCAACTTGAGTATTTCCATTTATATTTCCATTTTATACTACTTATACTTCTACCCGACTACATTTCAGAGAGGTGTAGTTAATTTAGTTGCTAACTTCAGTAACTTCAGCTTGTAATGGAGTAATTTTACACTGTAGTATTGCTACTATTTTGGGAAATATTCGCTTTTTTTGCCGTGAGGTGGATGAGAAGATACCTCTCTCGTGTCTGTACGGCAAATATGACCACCTGTAGCTGGCTACCTTAGCCTAGATGTGCTGGTAAAAGGATTTTGTTACAGCTGTTTACCCCTGTCTCAAGTCTTTATGCTAAGCTAAGTTAGCCATCTGCTGGCTATAGCTTCGTAATTGGCGTACTGACATGTGAGTGGTATCAATCTTCTCATCTAACTCTTAGCAAGAAAGCTAATAAGCATATTTCCCAATCTGTCAAACTGTTCCTTTATATAAGGGCTCTGAATACTTCTTCTACCATTGGTGAGGTATCACCATGCAGTCTACGGTCTCATGTCAAGGAAAATGATGCTTATGTGTGCAAATACCATGATGATCGCTTGATTTTAGACAGATTAAGACACAATTCTTCATGGCACATACTCCTCTCATGATTGTGGCTAAAACCTCAGGCTGAAAAATAGGCTCTTCTGGGGTCAAAGGCCCACTACACTGTCCTACGCCCTGGAGATGGAATTTAAAGCTTGTAGGGGGTTGTGGATGACACTGACTGTACCAGCTGGTGAATCTGCGATGCGGCCGGGACCTGGGTTCATTTCAATTCTGTGCTTTTGCCCTGGTAAAGCTGTGAACCATATGTTACAGCAGCTCAATCTGCTCCAATTAGACCTCCCAGCAGGCCGCAGCAGTGGCAGGACACGATGTCAGTTTACAGAATCATCTGCATAGATTGGAGCGTTTGGTCAATGGGAGCAGGACAGTGACGGAGGGAGAGGTCAGAGGTGTGTGAATCTACTTCTCTCTTCAAAAGTTTCAACATAATGACAAACGGTGATTTAAACAGAGAAATAAAACAAAGACGGTTTTCTGAAGAATTATGTTTTCAGCCATAAATGACAGGACAGTCAACAGACGGTTAAAAACGCAGCCTTCACTTTGAGCGAGAGTGAAAAGACGCTGGCAGTGAATCATCTTATCTTGTTAAATGTTCCTGCTTTCAAGGTTGCTTCTTTCACTCACAGTGATGAAGGAAATCAAATAAAACACATCAGACTTTTTCATTTGTAAATCAGATACCTGCTTTTTCCTCCTCAGCCGTAGAGGCACTAAAGCCCTCTGTTTCTTATGACCAATCAATGCCAATAAAAACAACTCTGCACTGTACACTGCTGCCTTTGATTTTGTAACATTCTTTTAGAATAGAATTTGGGTTTATGTGATTTTAGATATAGATAGTATACTAGAGACAACATTATTTGTACGCTATAAAAACAAGATATTGCCTTGCAGTCTTTCTCATACTCTTTCTCAAATGCCTTTAGCAATTTGGGACTTACCTCTAGGCCAAGGTCCTTGCTAATTATAGAATTCTTCTCTTGCTTTCTGATGCACTGGAAAGGATAATAGCTACCCAATTAACTGAGTAACTCTAAAGCAATGTGGTATTCAAATGTTTCAGCCTGACATTTAGGTCATTTCACAGCACTAAGAATGCACTTTTAGTAATAAATGACCTACTGCGTGCAACACCTACTATTCTGACTCTGAGTTGTAGTTCTTAATTTGGTTGCAGCCTGTGATTCTGTTACAGTTTACTTCTATTTTGCCTTTTTTCTGTTTCTTAAACGTGCATTAACTGATTATTCGGCCACTTGGGGGCAGCGCAGAAGTAATCTGTAAACATAACATGACATATGATATTATGAAAGTTAATATGGCGTAACAGGTGCCTGTTTACACATCCAGCAAACACAAACAATGTTAGCATTCTTTTGAAGTTATGTTTCTGGCCTTCTGATGAATGTAAGTCCAATATTGACTCTCCTTTTAGCTTTATTTTTGGTCTCCACTAACTCCTGAGGGAAATATGTGGCTCTTAGCTGCTAAATTCTCCACTATCATAGTCGCTACTGTAACTCGTCCATGTGCTTTTAGGGCTGGGCAGGTAGCGTACTGTGGATCTGTAGAGCTCTGCCTGCTGCATCTGGAAACGATACTGACGAGAGCGGCGAGCGAACCAAAACAGTAAAGTTGCAGCCCGTAAAACCAAAGCAATGCCAACAGACACTGAAACGCTCTGTAGAGCTCAGTGGAACTGCAGAGTTGTGTGATGATTCTCTCTGGATTTGTGGATTAGCCATAACAGTGTTTTCCTCATGTTTTTTCCCAGGAAGGAAACCGGACCCCCCTGTCCCCACATGATATCCGCCCATGAGCTAGTCCAACTACCCTCATAAGTTAAAATATGGTGTGTAACTTTAACACATTAAATACAAGATTTTAGGCATCGAATACACAAACTGAGTGCGGTGTTTTTATTATCGAGTTAGGAGTTAACTCATAAAAGCTAAAAACAAGTTGTTTTCTGGTTTTGGTTTAATTTCTATTCCACTTGGCAATTTGAAGATGAAAACGGGAAAAGCACGTGGGTTTCCGTTTGTTTAATTCACACGAAAAACGGAAAAAACAAAATAATGCATTGTATATTTGTTTATCCTGTTATCAAACAAGTTGAACACAGCTTTGGACGGAGGG
>NTHP01000381.1:205211-230763 GCA_003416845.1 Oplegnathus fasciatus | reverse complement strand
CAAGTCTCTGAACTCTACTGGAGGGATGAACACCATTCTTCCGAAAGATATTCCCTCATTTGGTGTTTTGATGATGGTGGTGGAGAGCGCTGTCTAACACGTCGGTCCGAAATCTCCCATAGGTGTTCAACTGGGCTGAGATCTGGTGACTGCGAAGGCCACAGCATATGATTCACATCATTTTCATACTCATCAAACCATTCAGTGACCCCTCGTGCTATATGAATGGGGGCATAGTCATCCTGGATAACAGATAACAGAGCCACCGGATCCCCTCACTGTAGGGGTCAAGCATTCAGGCCTGCACTGTTCTCCTGATGTACGCCACACATGCACTCGCCCACTTGTGGAGAATATGGTGAAGGATGACTCATCTGACCGTATCGCTTTTTTCCACATCTCTGTCGACCAGTGCCTGGTTGTTTTTTGCACCACTGAACTCTCAAATGTGCATCCATCTTTGTAATGAGGGGTTTATGCACTGCAGCTCTACTATAATATCCCTCTCTGTGTAACTGTCGACGGACTGTTCTTGCGGATCACGTCCTGAATTGACATTCACCTGAGTCACCTGAGAAAGAGTTGCTCTTCTGTTTTTCCTTACATATTGCACCAATGCACGAGCATCACGCTCATCAAATGTGCGCTGTCGATCATCATTTCCGACCCTATTTACTGAAGTCTTTCCCACAGATCTAAAAGCAGATGTCATTTAGTCACTGTTTCTATTGAAACAGTTGAGCAGTCTCTGTGTGGAAGCATCTGCATTCGTTATGTTTCTCCACTCGTTTATTCAGGTTTTTCCTTTAATTTGCCACCCATCTGTATTTCCAGACCTGTAATTAAAAGTGCAAGGGGGGCCGCTGGGATTGCTGTATTACTTCATCCACATGCTCATTGATAAATGAAGTGAATATGTTGTTTCATCCCAGCACTTTTAACCTGACTTAGACATAGTAAGAACAATTATACACCTCAAACATCCTGATAAAAGTATTGATTCTAAAGTCATTATGGCAAAAGGTAATGCAAGGTCACAATACTACAAGGATTCACTTCAAATGAAAAGAATAGCCTTCAGCTAGTTGTGCTCCTGCCTGCTTCTTTCCATCTACCGTACGGTACACCATCCTTATTAAACTTTAAACTAAATGCTGCAGGCTATGTTTGTAGCATTCTGAATACATCATGCTATATCCAAGGCAGAAGTATCCCATAATATATTGCGTTTACTGTGCATCAGAGTAATGAGATTTTTTTAATACAATATCCCATGACACCCTGAGAACAGTTCTGTTAGTTGAATGCGTTGCTGATTATGCCTTCTGCCATGCAGTATTATCATTTTGCTTCAGTCTGTTTACTGTAAACCTCTCTTTCTGTCTTTCTGTCTCTCTTTCCTGCTCTCTGTCCTTCTGCCACGAGCGCCTAACTCAATGAGTCTCGTTCATCCACCCAAATCTCGCAGCTCTGACTTTGTCCGCAGGCATTAGGATTTTTTTCCGTCAACCTCTGATGGACTGTAAATACGATGACACGGTACCTACTTTGTTCTGAATCCCTGTTCTCTCCCCCTCGATCCCTCCTTTTATCCACCTTTCCTCTCTGCACCATAAGCTCCTGTAGATTAGAGTTGGCATTTGGTTTCTGCACATCCCAGGTGTTGTAAGCACAAGCGCATGTCTCCAATTGTCCTTTGTCTTTTGACAGAGCACAGAACTTAGATGTTCCCAAGTCGAGGCCAACATAAGGTTAACAGAATGCAGACTTCAGCCGAGCCACCAAGGAGCTCTAAGCTAGCTTGGCTCGACACGCTACCACTCACATTTTTGCAAATCTAAATCTCTAAACCCCAGGTTTTGTCTTGCTTAGCAGAGCCAGACAAGGAGTTTTTGGAGGCATAACCTTTTCTTTTTTAGTTGAACATCGAGGGAAATGTGCTTTAATAGCCTGCAGCCTCTTTAGGTGTCTTTCCGCACTCAGGTTTTGATTGGCAGCCCAGGGGCTCAGGTAGTATTACCATAGTTATCGCACTACACCACATGCCTAACAGCACTCACAGCCACCAGAGCTGTCTGTCACGCCTCTTAACTTGCAACCTATAGAGTTCACTCATAAAAGGGATAAACATGCAAACAGGGGTTGTGTCGGTTCTACAGAAGTCAAAACTTTAAGCAGCAGGGTGATCTCTGTCAGTTAAACTAAAGGTAATCGATGATCCATAAAAAGTACTAATACTGTCCCAAGTTTTCAAAGTGAAAGTCTTCATCATCATATCTCATTATGACTCCTTTAACAATATTTGCATATCTTGCTTCTGTGTCTGTTGTTTCCTCTCACAGCCCCAAAAGGGTGCAGATTCATTGTTAAACGTTGAGAGCGAGGACGGAGGAGCTGTGTCTAAGATTTTGAGTGTGCAATTTTCTTGTCAAGTAATTTACTACTAGGCCAGACAGCAGAGATTGTAGGGAAGAAAAATGTGCTGTGTGCAGCGTTCTGTAGCTGCTTCTTTGATTGAATTGACTCACCTAGATGAGGGGGGCAAGTTTGTAATTTTCAAAATTGGACAGTGTGTGTCTTGTCCTGTTTTATTCCAGTTCCAAGTTCAAATATGCATTGTTACAAATGCAAGTGCATGACACATATTATTATTTGATGTTTATTTTCATGGACTATTTTCGTGTTTTTAAGGTCTGTCGCTTTTGTTTTATTCTTTGTTTCTTTTTACTATTTTTATGGTCTTATTGTGAACAATTTTACTCTTGTGAAGCACTTTGTGACCTTGCTCTGTGAAAGGTGCTATACTAAATAAATTTTACTTACTTACTTACTTACTACATTTACATTTACATAAAGCAGAGCAGGAAAAGACATGCAAAACAACACAAACAATAAAGTAAGGCACCCGATCACCCGTGACTACATGTCAAATCCCTCTTAAAGAACAGTTTTAACTTGAGTTTGGCCCCATTCATGATCCATTTGGACTGGGTAAGGAGCTCCACATATATAAGATGTATAAAATATATTTAAAAAAAGTAACAAAGCATGATGATGATTTCCGTCCCTCTCTCTCTGTCTCCCTCAGACTCTCATGGGATGGACCTTTTTGCGGTTGCGGTACATGAGTTCGGTCATGCCATCGGCCTGGTTCACACCTCAGCCATGGAGTCCATCATGAGACCGTACTACCAGGGTCCTGTAGGAGACCCTCTGAAATACGACCTACCCTATGAAGACAAGGTCCGCGTCTGGCAGCTCTACGGTACGAGGGAACACCACTGTGTGTGTGTGTGTGTACGTGTGTGTACCGCTGTGTGTGCAAATGATGAGCTCTGTAGAGCAAGGTTATTGATTAATGAAAACATGGATTGAGTTAATTGGACCTCTTTATGGCATATGACCTTATCACACCATGGCCTGATATAGAGAGTAGCAGCGTGCGGGGGAGAGACTAATGATCTTGAAGACGGGAATGAACTGCAGGAAAGATTGCTGAAGGACAGGACGGTGAAGGAGGAAGATGAATCGAATCGAAGTGAAAAAAGAGCACAGACACTAAGACAAAACTAAGAGTAGGAGGAAGAGTGGGAGGAACTGAGATAACAAATCAAAATCAGCAGAATGTCTATTTCTTAGACTTTTGATATTAGATTCATTGTTTAATTGGAATGACAAAAAATAGATACCCCACACAAGTTTATGTCTTTTAAATTTCTTGTTTTGTCTGACCAACAGCGACAATGATGTGAAACAAAGAAAAGTTCACATTTGAAAACCAGAATCAGATTTGACAAATTAATTATACAATAAATTGCTTTGTCTTTTGTGCGTTCATTTGATCTTTAATCACATGTCCCCCCCCTAGGTGTCAGAGACTCCGTGTCCCACACAAATCGACCAGGCAACCCCTCCCAGACGGCTGAACCTCCTGTCCTGCTGGACCTTCCTGAAAACAGATCCACTCTCCTGTAAGCAGAAGATCTGGTGTGCTCTTATCATAAGAGGACTCCGGTTGTCAAACACGTGAAATAATCCACTTCAGCCTCTTCAACAATAGTGCTTCATCCTCCCTTCTTTCTCTCCTCTTCTGGCCCTCTTAAACACACACACTCGTGGTTCGTTCTTTTCCAAGCTCCCTCAGGCCCCTCTTCTCTCTGTCCACTGCTTTGCTTAAGATGGTGGAGCAGAGGCTGTAATAGTCCCCTATAGATGAACACAGAAAGGCAGTTAAAAGTAAAAAAAAAAGACACACTAACAGCCCCTAAATGCTGCAGAGCGGAGCCTCTAGGACAGGGTTCCCAACCGTTTTTGTTAGATGTGCTCCCACAGCCCTGCCAGCTGAACTCCTGCATCGACACAAGCTGTTCAAGATGTGTCCATTTGAATTCATTTTAAACTGCATATTGTTTAACTATTAATGATGATTAATGATAAAGGTGGATCCAATGGTGGATGTTACAATCATTGTTTCATACAAAAAAATGTTTGAAACAATGTTTAGGTCAGTTAGTTAAGTTTGCATTCACACTTGGAGTGGGAGAAGCTGGACTTCTCAACCATTTAGTCATTACTATTTCATCTGTTTATCCATTATTTTAGCTATATAGAGTAGATTTCAACGTTTAGGGGTTACTTTTAGCTAACTTCTCTGTTTCCTTTCTTTCCTCTCTATGTGGTGTACAGCTGAATGTGGATGTATCAAATGATAATTTCTATTATCATTTACATGATCAGCGCTCCAATCTTTCAATGTACCCCCTGGTATCTGCTGAAGTACCCCCTGGGGTACAAGTACCCCCGGAAATCACTGCTCCAGGAGAACTAAAAACATAAAGATTGGCTTAAGCGCTCCACACACAAACAGGTCAATGGCTCTTCATCTCAGGAGCTTGAGCATGCTCAGTGTCATGGCAGTGTTGCTGGTGCAAAAGGCTGATGGATCACGACAATAAGTAGGTTTCATCCTTATTGAAGAGAGAGATAATGTAATAGTCAAAGTTCTCAGAAATAGTTGATGGAGCATAAATATGATTAGTGGATATGTACAGGTGGATCACCACATGGTTCATCCTCTCAAAAATAGTCCAGTTAACGACTTGACGTGAGGGTAGCGCTATAGGAATCACCATCTGAAAAACAGAAATATTTCATTATAATCTGTTCAGTGGCTGTAAAGATATCTCACTCCGGACCAAAGACTTGGACAGACCAACAGACCCACCCTATATGAGCAGCAGAGCGGCAAGTCAGTCAGACTACACAGCACATGAACCAAAAGTGAATTTTGAGTGATGACCTGGATTCAGGAGTCTTTTGTCTGCTATATCACATGATTCCTCACAGCAGCAGCCAAGCTGTCGTGCTACAGTATCTCTCCTCCCCACCAGGAAATGTCTAATTAGCATTATCTTTATATTGCCAGGACTGTTGCTCGTATATGTCTGAATATTGCTATAATGTACTAGCAGGGCAAAAAATCCAGCACGGCACATTTTTAAACATTTATGCACTGAACAACATCTTTATATTTTTGCTAACTTGCCACAGTTCTAACCTTAGACATTTTGATATGTTAATTATTGTCAAACATAAATAGAGCCTGGTTGCTTTGCAAGTGAGTTAACTGTACTCTGATGGTCTCTTGAATTAATAGGATCAAGAGAGGGCAGCTTGCTTAGGGAGTGATCAAATGGTGTTTCAAACTACACTGACAGCAACGCCCAATGCTTGCTGACCTCCATGCATAGGCTCACACTGACATACAAAGACTCTGCAGGAGTTCTAAATTAAAGGCATATAAAACCCTCTTTTCCTTCACTAGGATCGGCCTTTCAGTGCCCTCATTACTCATTTTTCACCACCTCCATCTGGGCATGATGCGTGGAAAAGCTGGATTATGCTTGACAAGGGTCACAAATGCTGGCCACTAGGCAGAGGTGTCGTGTTAATAGAGCTCTGAATGGAGATCTTTGTTGATAATACGAGGGCAGCCTCCCACTCACAGTGGCAGCCCTGTGGTGCTAATGGCTTCATCATTGGCAGGCTGACCACGTCAGTGCTTTAAATCACTTATTAGCCCCGGGGATAAATGCACTGTGGGACCTCACCGTGTCAGCGTGATAGCATTTCACCTAATGTTTAGCCTATTTAATTGACGGAAACACATGCACATGTATGCACACAGACGGGCTCTCTCAGTAGGTGGGTGCAATTATCACAGAGTTGGGGGGGGGGTTGTATGCAAATGGTTTTAACTGGTTTGAGCTTTTTTTCCGTGAACTGCATACCGTACAATAAGTGAGGTTGTTTTATGTTTTATGTGAAAATTAGGTAGTTGTGTGTATAGCCTCAAACACCCAATGTTCAGAATATGAATTTTAATTGAGTGTCTTCCTTGTTTTTGAACAAATAAAACTTTCCTTCCTTCCTCTGTCTCTATTCTCTTCAACTTTCCTTTCCTGTATCCTCCAACTTTCCTCTCTCAGGATGGCGCGAGATGCCCCAGACAGATGCACCAGTCACTTTGATGCCGTGGCCCAAATACGAGGAGAGGCCTTCTTTTTCAAAGGTATTCAAGCCTAAAAGGAGAAAGTGAAGAGAGACAGATGGGCAGGCGGATAGATAGAGGGTGACGGTGAGAGAGACGAGAGAAAAAGATGTGAATGGAGCGGAGATAAAGTGAAAGAGTAAGAGACAGGGGCTGGGCACAGGACAGAGTGGTGGCTCCAGTGATCAATAGAAAGCCAAGTGATGTGTGGCTCCCAGGGCTCGTATCACAGCCTCACACACCATCACATATTCTGCAGTGTAAACAAAATGATCCCATAGGACCCAGACTGTTCTGCTGTGTTCTTATTGTCTGCTGAGCTTGAACTTGATCTTTTTGGGCTTACTGGCCAGCATGGCTAGTATATTTACAAAGCTTTCACACACAAAGAACGTGTTGAATAAAATGATATTTAAAATATTTTTTTATTATAGGATGTGTATTGGCTAAGGCTCCCATTCTTGCTAATTTGTTACACTCTCCTCCGAGGCACGACCCCAACCACCTTATTTCCCAGTACTCTTTTTCACAGGTAGATGAAAGTGGCCAAATAAAGGTAACAAGCACATAAAATTAGTATTTTTAAAGAAAAAATCACCTTTAGGGTAATTGTTGGAGCTTTAGTTCGTCTATTAGCCCTGTCGACGTGAAGGAGGGGTTTGACCTGTAATATGATTACTGCAGACATATAGTGCACTGTGTCCTAACTAAACATCGCTTTTCTTGTAGTAGACTCCAGCAGGATACTGTGAAGAAGCTCTAACCACTTCCTGTCTGTCATAGGGAAGTACTTTTGGCGACTAACAAGAGAGAAGCACCTTGTTTCTCTTCGTCCGGCTCAGATCCATCGCTTCTGGAGGGGCCTTCCACCCAATCTGGACAGTGTGGATGCTGTGTATGAGAGGCCTGGAGACCACAAAATAGTCTTTTTCAAAGGTAAATATCTCTATCTGGTTCCAGGTTTTTCTTGGTATCCATTTTGTATTTGTCTGTGTGGATTTAGTTGACTGACTAGGCACGTATTTGCACTCTTGCTACTCCATATTAAGCACATTTGACATTGATGTATTTGTATTTGTGGTAATTTGGTGGATACCTTTCTGTTTCCGCCCTCTTCAGGTCTAAAGTACTGGGTATTTAAAGACAACAACGTGGAAGAGGGTTACCCTCGTCCAATCAGTGACTTTGGCCTACCCTTGGAAGGGGTGGATGCAGCCTTTGTTTGGCTACACAACGACAAAACCTACTTCTTCAAGGACAACCACTACTGGCGCTACGATGACCACCTGAGACGTATGGACCTGGGCTACCCTAAAGACAGCACTCTATGGAAGGGGCTGCCACCAAACCTGGACGATGCCATGAGGTGGTCCGATGGTGAGTAACTGTAAAAATTAACACGGTTTTTCCTTACTCATCATTTTACTTCAGCAAACTGGCTTAGATGGTTACTGTATGTGCCGGGTGCAAAATACATGAGAAGACTGAGTAAAAGAATGGCACTGAAACATTTTCATCTTTATGCTCTGTAGTAAATAAACCAATCAGTGGATAACTACTGAAAATGTGACGACAGCTTTATAAAGCCGTATGTGGCTCTAAAGGGAGCTGTGAAAACTCACTCAGGTAATCTGAACTCAACTAAATTTAACAAACTTTTATATGAAAAATACACTAAAGCAAACTGTTAGTGTGGAATTTGGCAGCTTTGCTTCTAAAGGCCACAAACAATTAGCTTAGCTTATCTGAGCATAAATCCAATCCATATTAACACCTGCTTTTTGAAGCTGATGATCATTTTTATCATTCTTAACAAACAGCATCAGTGAAGTACTTTATCATGCCAGTGAACACTAACTGCACACACACGTCCACACAAAAACTCATATGGACATATATATAGGCTATGATGTGTTCATACATAATAACAAATAATCAGTGACCTATAGAAAGTGAGCTGTGGTTGTGGAAAATGAACTGTACAGCTGTATGTTTGCCTTTAGGGACCTTTTGGATGCAAGAGGCTCAAGTTTCCAGACAACAAACTTTTTAGATTACAGACACTGAGTCAGTCTACCAGAAAGAGGTTGTAAGACTGGAATCTCGGCTTGCCAACAACAGCCTTGACCTTTACACTGCAAACACAGTGAAGAGCCCTGTTGGGTGTTATGAATCCACAAGCCGGTCTCCCCTTATTAAACCATGCTGCCACTGTGAGCTCAGTGGAGTCGGTCAGATTCATGGGGAGCAAACTATTGAAAAAAACTGAAAATGGGATGATAAGATCGCTAATCTAATCAGGGAGGTCTGACGGAGAATGGCGCCAGAGCAAGAAAAAAAAAAGCCAGTGAAAGAAACTGCTGATTTTGCCCCTTTCGGGCAGCCATGCATTTTGCAGACCGCCCCCTGGTGTACAGCTTCAGTGCATCAGTCCTCACACTATCTGCCTCAGCATCAGTTACTTCCCTGCAGCCGTCACCACCACAGTGGCTCTTACACACACACACACACACACACAAGTATGCACACCGTAAACATCAATTTGCACTGACTGAATCATGCAGATATGCAAATAAGATTAATTTGAGCTGTTGAGACAACATCTGCATTCTTTAATGTTTGTGTTTGTTATTAGTTCAGTTGTACTTTTCTGTCCTGAATTACATCTCGATCTACAGGCAGGTTTAATCTGCAACATGTGTTTGCTCCTATTTTGATTTGACTCGCACTTGAATTGTGTAACTATCCCATGACTCCGCAGATACGTCGTTTTACCAGCGTGAATTATCATTTGCCCATGCAGAAGTCTATTTGCCAGATTTAAAGCTGCACAAATCAGTATTTTTATATCAACAATGAATCAAATGACAACTTGTAATGTGAAAGCGTTCGATCATAGTGACAAACACTCAGGGAATATCACTCTGCAGTTCCCCCTCAGCTCTACGGAGCGTTTTAGCATCTTTCAGCTCATCATGTCACAACTTTACTGTTTGATTCACACTCGCAGCTCTCACCAAGCTCGGTTTCAGACTCAGCGGGCAGCTGTTTTTTTGTGAAAAAGCTCTACAAATCCACCACAGACAAAGTTAGCTACTAGCTGGTGAAAGTAGTGAAGCATCTAGCTGCTGAAGATGTAGATATTTCTCTCAGGAGTTTGTGGAGAGTTGCTGGACGTGTAAATAGGCAACTGTTTGCTAACACAATATTAATTATATATACAGTATATACTGTATATATACAATATATCAGTTATTATATATCAGGGAAGTCGTGCTTCCAGTTCCAGCTTTGAACTTCCACAACGACAATGTTGATAAAAAATTGATAATGTGTTGAAAATGGGGCCGACTACAGTCAGTAAATGACTGTTCGAATAAATTATTTCAGCTTGGTACAGTAGACGTTTGTGGTGTGTGTGTGTCTTTGTGTGTGTGTGTGTGTGTGTGTGTGTCAGTGTCTGTGTTTCACTGATCCACAGGAATTTTCTGGTACAATTTGTCGATGTGCTGGCTGTGACTGAAATACACAAAAGAGGAAGCTGAGATGGTCATTAAAAATACAGAATTTTTTGATTCATAAATCACTCCCACAATCAATAATAGACCCAGATGACGCGAGAAAGGTGCATTAATCATGCAAGCGATGTGACCCTTTGTTTTAAGTGGAACACAAAAATGATCATTAAAAAGTATGCAGTGATCATCAGAGCATTAATATGTTTCAAGCATTAACATATTTCAAATCACTGCTTTAGCTGTTTTAGTTGAACGCTATGCTGCCCTCAGCTTGGGCATTCACTCCGCAGAGGTATTTTATCAGCCTCCCAAGTTGTCTCTGCTCATCTCCACTTTCAGCCCGAATTGTTTGTTAAACTTAAATGTGCGAGCACCATCCTGACACAGACTGCAGCCTCCGGTGTTTGAGCTGATTGTGGCTCTCCGTGACCGCAGCCAAGACTTTGTTGTTTTTGAGGGTGTCCTACTCATCGAGTGGTCGCGCATGAGAAAGGTTTCATTGTGGCAGCATGGGCACTGCCTTCTGCTCATATATAATTAAACTGGTGCGAGAATATGATTATAGTCTGTGAAATTTCTGAAACGCATCAGGGAGGAAGTGTCGGTGCCAGATGGACGACACGAGCATTGTTCTCTGCTACGTGCCCACAGTTGGCTCAAAGTTTTCATGACATATGGTCAAACACTGACCCAGCAATTGACAGTTATTTGAAAAAATCATTAACCATCCCTGATGACCCTTTTCAAGCGTAAATCAGCCAATTATAATCTTTTATCAATCAGCGCAGCTCCACTTCATAGTTAACATTGAGTTCTTGTTCATGCAGAGGAAGCACAAACGGAAAAATGTTAATATTATCTGGGGTTTGTCAGACACTGTGTGACATAAGCAATACATCTGCAATACTGATACAGATAGATAGATTTCCTATGCTGTGTGTGACACAGAGTAGATATTAATATCTGGTTCGAGAGCTATGACACATGTTTTACTTTCCTTTGTTGAATCTTTCTAATTAACACGCTCAGGTGGTTGGAAGGAAGCGGTTTAATCTAGTACGACAAACATTCAATGAATATTCCTGAATGTCAAGATAACAGAAACATTCAGCAGAGTTCTGAAGTACTGAACATACCCTCTTTAAAAAATCAGTTACCTTACATTTAAAGATGTACAAGTAAAGCTATCAGACATTTACTGGAGTGTCCAACCCGGTAAAATAGTTTCGTCGATATAAATTGGACCAATCATTAAAGAAAGCCCAAGGTGATATTCACAGGCAGCAATTTGAATTAACAACTGATACACCAATAAAACGCATTAGTTCAAATGCAGATTTTGTTTATATTATTCAATTAGTGTGTGTGTTGATGCGTGTGTGTTCCTCCCGTCCTATCTCTCTCCTTCACCTCCCTTTTAAACTTTCTCCTGGCCTCCCCCTCTTTTTTTACTCCTCCTCGCTGTCTGAGTGTGGCTAGCTTTATAGGGGGAGGGGGGGGTAATGTGATCATTATTGGAGCACGTCACGCCTCAGTCTGCCGTGTCAGTAGTCTTTACAGACTATGTGCATCTGTGCCTGTAAAACATCCTGGTCTTTTACCTCCTATAAAATGTCTAGTGTCTTCTATAAAACCCATACATGTGTTTGTGTGTGTGAGCTCACAGCTGGCCCTGTGTAATTGTGTGTGGCATTAGCATGACATTCCCCATTATGAGGAGTCATTTTAAGTGTGTACTGAAAAGTGAATTGCAATAATCAAAATGAGCCACTGCACTGTACTGTATGAACACAGTTTTGCACAAGAGGTTGAATGTTTTGATGGATGTTAAGGTGGAGTAAATACTGTTGAAGCTGTCGAGTTTCGGAGGACAGTTCTGTTATGAAACGTGTGCCAGTTTGATGCTTCTTGTTTTTCCTTTTGTATTTTGATAGTGTATATACCATGTACAATGTTTGTCTGCAGCTTAGTTGTTTTAATGTATTAGTTGCCTGCTGTTCCTAAGCAATCACAACAGGTCAAATGCTGAGGACGTACAGTATTACCTTCCCAAGTGATTAATAATGTTTGCTTTAACTTGTATTGTTTTGGAAGCCTTTACCAAGCAAATCCCCTTCAAGGAAAGTCTCCACCAGTTGGCTGTACAGATTGGGCTTTGATAAAGCAATTGTAGATGTTCAAAACTGGCACAAAAACAACTAATTAGCAGGAGGTACTCGGTCCTTATTTCAGGCCACTTTCAGTGGGAGCGAGCAACATCACCTCTCTCCCCTGCAGCAACTCCCAGCTGAATGTGTGGAGGCTCTCTTCCCTGTCAGGTGTTCAGAGGTCTGTGTTGTGTCTGAGCTTTCGCCAGCTTCAGAGGTCCTGCTCCAAGTGCTTTGATGTGTGTGTGTGGGAACAAGCCAAATGCAAAAGAGAGCACAGTCCCAACAATATCCCCAATTCTATGGCAAGACACGTGAAAATGCATGTATGTATATATACAAGAACACACAAATTCACATATACGCACACCTTTGGGCCAAGAAACTGGAGCCACATCAAAGCCTTTATCTGCCTTTTGGCTGCTTCCATAAGCCTAGGATAAAGAGAGGGCTGTGAGACAGAGGGTGGAGGAGAGGAGGAGATGAAGAAGATGTAGTGACAACTCGTGGTGAACAGTGAGTGAGAAATAGCAGGTTTAAAAGATGGATAACATATATGCTGAAAGGAAGAGAGAAATGGTGTGATAAGAACAATGCTGGAGGGGAAGTCAAAATAAGTTATAAGAAGCAGCAAAAGAGCATCAGTGTTGTTAGTTATACATTTGTCTTTCTCAATAATCCTGCTAATATATTTATCTTTGCTGTATTTTAATACTTAATTTGCATCCTTGTTGCACTTTCATCTGCCTTAAGGGCAAAGACAAAGTAAAGTTAGTATTTTATTCTGTTCTATGTTGTTCTGTTCTAGCATTTTGCTGTATTTTCAAACACTACAACACTAATACCAACCCTGTCTCTGAAGGCTCGTCCTATTTCTTCAAGGGGAAGGAGTACTGGCGAGTGCCGGGCAGCGACATGGAGGTGGAGGCAGGATACCCCCGCCTCATCGCCAAAGACTGGCTGCTGTGCACCGAGATGCAGTCGGACTCTCCGGACACGGAGCCCAAAAGCACGGAGACGAAAGGCAACGTGCACCATCACCCGGACCACGCAGAGAACGGATACGAGGTGTGCTCCTGCACCTCTGACACCGCCTCGCCTTTAGGCGCCCGCCCCTCCCCCTCTCCCATGTGGCTGCTGCCACCTCTCTGGACGCTCTCGCTGGCCCTCCGCTCTGAACTGCTATGATGCCAAAGCACGGGACAAAGTTCTCAAGCTGGGCGCAAGAAAGAGACTCTTTGGTGGAGGGCCAGTGAACACAAATACAAACTGAAAAATTTTGTTCATATAAATATCAATCGGTATGTTTTTGCTATTATTTATTTCACATGCCATTTAATGGTCATTTAAAGCGCCTTGCAGTATGGGTAGTACATACATACATTATCATATTATCAAACTAGGGTATATCTAGTAGGCATCAGTCCACTGACAATGACAATGCTAGTACCGTGCTTTACAAATTGAGTTACATAGAACCACAAGTTCTATCTCTTAGTTTTTCTTCTTGAATGGCTGAACTGTGTCAAGGTAATCTCAAAGTAGTTTAATGGGACTGTTCAGAAATATGTTCACATGAAGTACAACAGTATTTCAACAGCACTCATAATAATTACTTTTTTCATGTACAACGAGTTTACAGCAATAATGAATGGCATCGTGGGATGTAGGCAGGTCAGTGGGTACGTGGCATCCGGGGATGTCGCTTTCCAACCGTTGAACGGCATCCTGTGAGGTTAAAAGGTAGATAGGTGAATTGTTTTAAAGGTACATTATCCTAAAGGAATAGTTCGACATTTTGTGAAATTGAAAAAGCTTATTCTCTTTCTTGCCGAGGATCAATACTACTCTCATGTCTGTATGTTAAATATAAAGCTACTGTACAGCTAGACTGGAAACATGGAACCACCTAACTGGGCCCTGTCCATGGTAAAAACAGCACGTTTTATAGGCAGTTATGTGCTGGCAGGTGAATTTTGTTGGCTAGCAGTTTCCCCCTGTTTCCAGTCTTTATGCTAAGCTAAGCTAAGCAGCTCCTGACTGTAGCCTTGCATTTACCATACAGATATCAGATTGGTATCGATCCTCTCGTCTGACGCTCGGCAAGAAAGCAAAAAAAGCATATTTTTGAAAATGTCAAACTATTGCTTTAAATAGTACCTTGTAAGTAGAACTCCCTGCCAGGCTGCTTGCTTCCTCCCAACACTCCACCAATCAAATGGTTATGTTTAAGTTTAGGTTGGTTACAGGTATGACCATGATTGGGGTTTGGCTCCACTAATCCTAGAGAAAGAGACAGCCTGACAGGCAGAGCTGCCTGAAAGATTCAAACCAGGGCAAAGAATGACATCCTCAGATACAGATACTGTAGTTAGACAGGTGACTGACACCCCGGCATGTATCGAGGCAGACAGGTGAAAAGTACCCTGGGATGTAGTGTAGATAGATAGTTAGGTTTACAGATGAATGGCCCCATGGGATGTTGACAGGAAGACAAATGAATGGCATGCTGGGATTTCGACAGGTAGATGAACGGCATCCAGGGCTGTAAACAGACAGACAGGCGAATGCCATCCAGCACAGCTCCATGAAAAAAAGGGCACCCTGGGCTGTGGGAAGTGAGACAAATTAATGACTTCCTGTAAATCAACAAGTTAAAATCCAAGAGTTTCTCAGTGTCGCTTAACGCCATTATCCTACTTTAAATCCCTTACCTGTACTCCCACGCTCTTTGAGGAACTGCTGCTCATGCATCTCCATGAACTCATCGTTTTCAACGCTGGCGCAGAAGCATTCCCTGCCGTTATCGGAGGCAGTATTGGTTTTGTTGTATGTTTTGTAATAAATATGGATAGATCGTGATTCCATATTGCTTTGATCAGATTATAGTTCACGGAGATGATTTTCCTTCATCAATCCAAGCTGGTGACATCATTAGCAGACCTCACAAGATAGCAACCGGATTTATTCTCGCTGATATATTTACCTACAATTTAAATATAGACACAGATATATTTGAGTTGAGATTCTCCATGGTTACTGCAAAACCAAGTGGACTGTGTATATTTGAAGGTGTGTTTTCTAATGTAAAATATTTTTGTAGAAAAATAAAAGAATCTGAATGACTTTATTGGCTGACTGTGTGGTCACATGAATTTGTGTTGAGACAGAATATTCTGAGTGCTCAGTGTTGCCTGAGTGTGGGCTGAGTGCGTAATTATTTAGCGCCATTGAAAAAGAGCCCAGTCTTGACAACAGATGAAGGTGACGTGACAGCTTGCAGACACCAACTGGGAGCCACTCTCCATCTCTCTGATATTCTTAAGCATGTTTTCTGTTGGTCATAATGGTCACTGCTGCTCGTCAGGAATGCAAACCACGTCGTGTCAATCACACCACACACTCGGTCTGAGTCTGCTTTGTGAGCAGATTTGCTTTTTCAGGGTTTTCAAGTACCTCAGAGAAGCGATGTCACCTGATCCAAAAATACTCAGCGGCTCAGTTGGAGATCAAAGTGAACTGTGGGTGGCAAACAACTAAGACAAGTGCTTAGGAACATTGCGCACCACAAGAACTCCATGTCAGTCACAGACTTCACCCTCACTTCAAAATCACAGCAGTTAAATTAATCAAAAGGCTACAGATGATCTCTACCAGCATGTGCACAACCAAACTTCACTCAGTTTTGAGGTAAAATAAGTTAAAAGAGCATCAGCCATTATTTGTGCTGTAATGACCCTCCTGCTTGGTTGTTTATTATTCTGTTTACAATTCCATTTTGTATTCTGCATCCCGAGATTGCATGCAGGAACACAATTTCCATTTCGTTTTGTTGTAATAGGTTGTACTTCTGTTATGCTTTTCAATATACCTTTTTTGAATTCTCATAATTTATTATCATAGTAGTTTAAATAAATTCATTGTTATTCCCCCTGCATCTCCCTTTTGTCACGCCTTGCAGGCCGGGGTGTGACACCACTAAGAGCAGCAATTTTTCTTCCCTCCTCTTGACACACTTGAGTGGTGTTAATTAACTGGTGTGGCCACCAGGAGAGCACCTGCTCCCAGGGGAAAATGTCACACGACGGGTCACTTTTTCAGCAGTTTGCCGAACTGATCCTATTTGAGCGGCTACTTTAACCAAACCTAATATTATAACAGGTATATTTGATCAGGGAAGTGCACTGAACATTATGTCAAATTGTATTTTTTAATAGAACTGAAATTTAAAGTTATTGCTTGTTCAGAAATCCTTTTATTTTTATCAGCAGTTCTACATTCACAGTATTTAATTAATACATCACAACCTGAATTGGTCATGATTGGCACTGCTGTCTAACAACTGTGTGAAATATTTCCACCCAGACAAGTTGGAATCATTAAAATTCAGACCTGTCTGTCTCCTGAGGCCATGAACTGTGACTGTTTCATGTTGGAGGATCTACAGCATAACCCCAACTGATAACTTTACAAATGCACACACAAATTATACAAATGATAAATTCAGCATTTCATAAGAACTTCATGAAAAATTATCCATAATCATCATGTTATGAATTGAACATCTGGATGAATCCTCGATGAAACCACTGATATAGCTCTGATGATTAGATTTGGGGTTTAGCAGGAGGGCACACAGAAAGATCATAAAACAGACAAAGAGATGAAAGACAAATAGGCACACAGACAGAAAGATGTAAAGACATTTGGACTGCTATGGCTAACATCTGGATAAAAGTAAACTGCGGCAGATTATTTCTTAATTAAAAAAGAATCCACTGCAAACAGAGGACAGGTTTCTACAACAATGAACACTTGACAGCAACTTTCGTCTGACATCTGTGGCCCCTTGTCAGGCAGATGCCAAACTCAACAGTAAGTCGAAATGCAATGCCAATAGCCGGCGCACAAGAATTGACCTGTGGAGTCCTTCATTAAACAGTGTGTATATGTAATTTTGTGTGTGCACGCACCAAAGTACAACTGTTCCCACAAGTCGCTGCACTGTGGAGAAGTGATGCTGTCAAGAGACCGGCTGCGAGTTGATGCATGGCAGTGAGGTTGAGGGGAGGGACCGCAGAAGGAGCTGGTTCAAGCTTGCACGGCGAGGGAATCAATTGGCAGACTTGTCAGACTGGGCTCTGGCAGCCCTCTGCCGTCACATTCCTCAAAAGGTCACGTTGAATTCAACTCTTGCCCACACAAGCCGGGCGATTCGGCAGGAAGGAAGGGTGCAGTTTGAGCAGAAGCATCGCCTCCACTCTTGAAGTCCGGTGTGACAAAGTGACAGTGCTGGACACGGGAAGGTTCACCTGGATGGATCATGTGTGGACTGGTGCTGCAAAAATAGACAATGTCATGTGGGTACTCAAAGCATGAATACGAAATGCAAGTATGTAAGCAAGACTGTCAGAATGTACAATATATTGTGAATTTTTCCATTTTTGTCACACCTAATGTCAGTCATGTCATCGTTATTCCGCCGCGGTTACGCTGAAGAGGAGAGCAGACAGGACACTCAGATTGATGATATTATGACATGCAGGCTAAAAAAGCAGGAAATACTGGGCAGTTGATGAGAGCAGAGACGCTCCTGATCTCACCGGACTGTCAGTCTGGCCTTTCTCTGGTGAACAAACTGACACATTTTATCAGGTGATGAGTGTGAAATGCCCCCGAGACTCTTAATCCAGTCGAGATAAAACAGCAACACATGACTTTCCAAAGCTCACTGTTCTCATTTATCATTCAACAGGTAACAAGTTGAACGTGACTCATTAATGCGCTGAAAACAAACGAGGTGTACTGCTTTGCATGTTAACAATTTACAGGGGAGCATGCATGTAGATAACAGTTGCTACAATTTGAGATTGTAATAATTGTCTTTTACATTTGTTATATCTCCAGCTCTTACGGGGAACTCATTTTACACATCAAAGTGTGTTTACAGGTCTTGGGGACTGCATGTGTGAAAAAAAGTTGTATAAAGCATTTTGTGGCTCCAGAGGGAGCTGCACAAAATTTGACAAATCGCCTCAAGGGATGTCGCTTGAGCAACATCAGTTATTAGAAAATGAAACGAATCTGAGGGTGTGGAGTTAGAGAGAAGTGAGCTTACCAGACCTCTGTGGCTCACACCTCATCTCTGCTTGATGCCAGCGGCTTGAGGCTACTTTACAGTAGCTGCTTCTAGCCTAACACACCTGAATCTCCAACCAAACGCTCAAAAAATGGAGTTACATTGTGGGTAATCTAGGCGCCAGGTTTTCATAAGGAAGAAGAGTGTGTGTAATAGAAAACTCTGGTTGTCTCTGGTTCTGCCGCACCACTTTTACTCGTTTTTTTAAAAGCCCCATCATGAGTCTGTCAATGTTACGGGAGTGCAATGCTAAATCGGTGGCGTGCTCTTTTAAGTACAATGTGGAGCCTGAAAATGAATTTCCTTGTGTGTTATGGAGAACACTTAACACAGCTCCAAACAGTTCTAAAATACTGATGAACATGACCACATCACTCTGTAAGAAAAGCGCTGGCTCCTTTCATCCTCAAGTAGCAAGATGCTGTCCTTCAGACATATTGAGACGATGTCCTACATTTTGATTGGCTCTAGTTTTCAAAAGTCAAACCACTGCTGGTCAAGCGTTTTTATAAAATCTGGCTGTGAAGAAAGCAGGGAAGGCTCTCATCTCGGGGCTGTGTTTGATATCAATCAAACTGTGCACACGTCAAGTGCAGGTTAACTGGTCACCATCTTTGTTGCCTACTACGCTACGCCCAACCGGGGAAATTGTGAGCTATCACACAGTCACGAGCTAATAGCAGCTGCGTAGCTTGCAGATTTTGGCAGAATATGATGGAAACTACCACAAAGAAGAAGAGATGCATCTGCAACAGAGACTGGGAAACGACTTACAACTGGGTGAAGCCGGTGGAAGGCGATTCTCAGAGAGTTTTTTGCGAACTGTGCTGGTTATTTTTCCATTTCATACGGAGGGGAATACAACGTGAAGCGAAGCGACACAGTGCTGAACGTGAAAGTCTCACAAGATTCAAATAAAATATATTTGTTAAGTCCTTCACAAAGTAACATGCATAGTCTATTGGGTGCTACTGAATCAACCAGAGAGCAAAGCATAGGGATGTTACGAGCTAAGGGGCATTGCTACCGTGTCCCGCATTGTCCCGCACAAACGTACTCTTTGTCCCACGTTTGGTTTGTTGGGATCTGGTCACCCTCCCTATTGGTTCTGTGAAAAATAGCAAAACTAATGTTACCCACCTGTCAAGCAGAAACAGAGCAACCTCCGCATCCGTCTACATGCCTTTCAACTCTCAGAGGTCTCTCCACCGTTGGAAAGCCTCACCGGCTCTTTGCCCTTGCCTGATCATAGCACTTGTTTCTCAGCCATCTCTCCTTGACAATGCGCTTATGTTGTGGAGTTCAGCACGTTAGCCCCCACTGCCTTTCCCCTGTCCTGTGCACGAGCACGAATGCCCCCTGTTGCTGATTGACTGGAATAGTGTTGTGTGGCTCAGTCCAAAGCACGGTGTTTGTTTCCCTTTTACAGAGCCAGGGCTGTGTATATGAACACTGGATTTTTTTTCGGCGCACACACAGAACGGACAGCTAGCGGACGGTGAGGAGATGCTCGCTGAATTTGACAAAAAAGTGAAGTGGATTAGAATCACTGACTGCACCTTTAAGGTTTTTTGTGGAGAATGCTCAGCATTTATCAGGTCTTCCTTCGCTCATCTACTGTAATATTTTACTGATCTGTGATGTGACACCACTGAAGTCAACACATTTAACTTGTGTTTCCAGCGGGAGTTAGAGTTACTCGATGCTTTAGAAAAGCTTTATATCCAGTCTATGAATACCAAAGTGTCCCCTGAGTCCAAGCCTCCCTCAGTTGTAATAGAGTGTATTGGATTTCCCTCAGCTTCTCGGTTTAATTATCTGGCATGACCTACTGGCGGGGATCACACGCTTGAGCATAGCAATGCAGTATGCAGACAAACTATTATGCTGATCAAGTCCTAAAAGTTCATCTCAGTGCGGAGATGGGTTTGAGAATGCAGTGACCTTCATGGCGAGATTCGTAGCTATCCATCTACATGAAAAAGTTGGCTACCATTCAACTGTGCAACTTTTTCACCGAGTGGGTAGTATAAGGTTTGATGTTAGGCTGAAGAGAAGAGCAGGGCACAGTGCCACAACACTTGATGTTAGCTAAGTGGAGAGTGGCCTTGGAGGAGGCAGCTGCCCTCTAACCTTTGGTCAAGGAGGTAAAGTTACCTTAAAGGTACCTACAAAGTATGCAGGTCAGTGTGGTTTACAATAAGGAGAAACAAGAAAATAAAGCAATTAAGACAGAAGAAAATGTGTAAAAAATGTGTTTTCGTATTCTTGTATTGGTTCGCCTGCAAAAGAAAAAGTAAACTGACATTCATTCTAATGTGACTGCATTTAGCCACATCAAACATGTTGATTCGGAGATCAACTTAGGAGATATTTCAGATGGAAAATATCAAAGTTTGATCAGATGGCTTCAAATGGAAGCTGCACGAAAAGACAAGAAGAAGAAGTGGTCGAACCCTCACCATATTCTATTCTAAACTGAAAAACAAATCTGAACCCCAAATGGTTGGCCTCACCTTGCGGGGACCATGTCCCCAGAGGGGAGATAAGTCCCCGTAATGTCTCTGTGTGAACAGGTAAAATGTCCTCACAAAGCATGCTCACACAACGGACCCCTCATTCATGTTATTCCAGATACAGAATATATTGATAACTGAAAAATATGATGCATTTAAGATGAATGGATACAGGTAGAATAAGGAGTCAAATAATGTTGGTTTGGCTTTTGTAAGGGTAAAATATAACCAAAAAAAAATCAAATAATATAATAATATTACTTTGTATGTGTATGTACGCGTATGGGCTTTTCCATATGCATAGTTGTCCTTGAGTGATCATTAGTATGGTTAAACATGGCTAAAATGTATTACACATACAGTGTGCCCTGATAAAACAGGTCATTATGGCCTTGCATGGACGTGATTAGTTGTGATATCTGTGTATGTGTGTGTGTGTGTGTGTGTGTGTGTGTGTGTGTGAGTAGTAAGTGTGGATACATGTGTGTTAGTGTACGTGAATGTCAGTCAGATTACAGATGCAGAAATTGTAGATAATGTGCTGTATTTAGCGTGCTATAATATTCAATTTAGATTTATTTAACAGACAACTTACATTAAGTTTGTATGCAGTGTGCAGGTATAAGGAGTCTCTTCTCCAACCAGACTGAACACCTGAAGGCCTTTGCACCAACTGTCACCAGCAGAGACTTAATGTGGGCCAGGGAGAATCGATCAATCATTCTGAGGGAACCACAGAGCAGCTAAAATATTCAAAACCAGAGCAAACCCCTGCAGAGCGGACACCTGTGATGGTGGCTGGTGGGCCGCTTACAGCAAAATACACCAACTGTCCTCTATAGTCAAACTTTCTGACACAGTGAAACACACTGAAGAGTAGTGGAGTAAAAACTGACATAACATTTTTGTATATACAGTACATGAACGCATCATAGCATCAGTCCAACTGCAGCCTGTTGTCAGCGGTGCATCATTATGCAGACCTGCACAGCACTGTGAATATAGCCTGATTCTTGGCTCAGGAAAACCACTATGACTAATTCATGATAGAATGCACCAGTGTTGTTGGACAACACTATACCAGTATTATACAATAACTGGCTGCCATATGAGCCAGCTGAAATACAATAGCTCTTTGGTATCAGATTGCCAGTGAGAGAAGGACGTTTCAAAGTGATCTTGCTGGTCCTTCCACTGTGTGCCAAAACATCTGAAAATTTAATTCCTAAAACGTCGTTTTCCTTTAAATAATTGATATTTGACCATGTGGTAACAATGTTTCCACTCCAACTCAACTTCTCAAAAGATGTTTTTTAACAACTTCAGACAATGTTTCCTGGATTACTTTATTTCATGGTATTGCCAGAGATTACATAACATTTCCTGAGTGTATATTGTCATAGGTTACCCCATGTTTAGGGACAATGAGATAAGATAAATGGTAAAATGACATAATGACGTAAGGTTTTTTTGTTTCCATTTTCATACCAGTGCTTAAAAACAGTGAACAACATGATCACAGTACCACAGACATGCACTCTTTTGCAGTCCTCTACCGCCCTCCTCTGGCACTTAAATGGACAGAAAGTGTTTTAACTGCTTATCTATTACCTCCTGCAGTACACAGAAGAAACTGTCTTGTATTAGTGTGTGTTAGAGGAATCTGTAAAGGCCATCAGGATCGAAATCTGTAGCTAATATGACACAATTTTGATAGAAGGATGTGTTATGTACAGCAAAAGCTTCATAGCCTCTGCCATACATGCACTGAACAATACACCCCGCATTTGAGCTGTATGTGGCGATGAAACTCATGCTTTTGTGTTATGAATTCATATTACAGTCTTGTTGTGTTGTTGAATTATGTGCACATTTATCATCTGCACCTGGCTGTGGGAAGACTTTCCGCTCAAGGACAATATCTGATAATTAAGTCATCTGTATTTGTCAGAAATGCATCAACCAAATAAAAACAAATATACCTTACATTAGATTTAGCCTCTCGTTTAATTGCGCGTGTTTGAGTCTTGAGAGGCCCGTACAATTAATGGAGTGTTGTGCGTTTATAACTGGATTGGAGGACAGTTAAGCGGGTGGAAAAACTAGTGATAATTTAGTTGCGAACCAGTTTCTGCAATCTACACCAGTTCAAAACCAAGTTACGCTGCTGCTGACATCCTAAATGAGGAAGAGTTAAGGCTACTGGGGCAAGTGGGGAAAGAAATCCAAAGTAGGTCAAAGTTTCTATGGTTAATACAAAGGGGGAAGTAAAAAATTGGAATAAAGTAAGACAGACGTGTTAATATTTTACCCTTAGGAAAGCAGTCACACAAGAAATGGTCCACAAAATAAACTAATTCCATTCTGGCCTGCTCTTTTGTGAGTTTTTCCTTGATTGCATTCGGCATGTTTTTAACAGATTATAGTGATTCCATTAGTTGAAGTTCTAGTTCTAGTTCAAGTTGTTTATATATATTATATGGACAACAATTTGGCAATGCAATTCTTTGTCCTGCAGGCTCCCTCCAACAATGTTCATACAAAATGTATAAAAAAAAATTAAGCAAGTAAAAAAAACGAGAATCTGAAGGCATAAGACATAAAATAGTGCAGAGGTTAAAAAATAGGCATACAATACAGTATATATCAAATAGAATCAAATCAGATACAATGAAATATACAATATATAACATCCAGTAAAGTGGTAGACTGGTGTACAGAAGTGATAAAATGAATAAACTGTAACGTAAACATAGTATAAAGATTAGTTTGCTTCTTTAGACAGTCACCATCCTCCATGTGGGCCTGGATGTCTCTTCCCAACCCAGCCTCTTCCTCTGCCCTGCTTTAAAGAGCTTCTATTTTTATGCCTTAAAAAGGAGCCCTTGGAAAGTTGCCCGCTCGGAAGAACTAAAAGTTGATTAAACGGTCATTACACAGCTCACATAATGCTGGGCACTGACACAAATTGAGATTACTGGAAGAATTTGGATATATTTCACACGTAATGTAAGTGTTGGTTACTGTCCTCTCTTGAAAGCCCTCAAGATCTTGCTGTTATCTCCGTCCTATAGTTCCATATGCTCCATATGTCTCTGATGCCATCTTTCCCCAGATTCTCCCATTTTGTCTTCAATTTTGTCCCATTAGCTCAACCTTTCTTGGCTGCTGTCGCATCCCCTCGCCTGTCATTTTTCTCCATTTAAACATTCAACAGTCGTCCCTCTCCTCATTCCCTTTCACTTCCCTCCTCATTTGCCAATTATGCTTTCTACTGTCCTGTTCCTATTTCTTTTTTTTATGGCAATTTTTCCTCTTTCCTCTTTTCCCCTCTTCCTCTTTTGTATTCTACTGCTTTTTTTCACGGCCAGAAAAACTCCACACTAATTATGCAAAGTCGACTCTCCTGCATACAACAAATAAAGCTGATTATCACCTGGTGCGTGAAGCTTCCCCTCCACCGCTGATGATGACAATGATGATAATCATGATGATTATGATGATGATGATAGTCCTTCTCCCCACCTGGTGGTGAGTTTAATGCTAATTGTGAGGTCACCAATTAAAACCTGAATCAAGGCAATATGATATTATCCCTTCCCATTATAAAAGAAATGATTCATTTGATTAATACTGTGGGAGAAATTCCACATAGATCTGGAGAAAAATGTCAAGAAACGGACAAAAATCGTACTGTCAAGTGTCTCTGTAGTATTTTTTTATATAAAATTGTATTTTTTGTCATGTTTTGTGGCATTTTGGTTATATTTATTTTCAATCTGACATGCCTGACATGCAATCCCCTTACCTTGTAGCCTACTCAGTGTGTGACACAGTGGTTTTATTAATAAGAAGAACAGAAAAAGGAATGTGGGATTATATGCAAATCTGTCAAACCTTTTGAACATTTATTTTTGCAGCCTATGTGGGTTTCAGCTAAATTAATTCTAATTAATTATAAAAACATCACCATGCCTCTCTCTACTGAATATACCGCGATGCACATTTCTCTTCATTTTTATTCATTTGTCACTATTTAGCCTACACACTCCCATACACACATGCAAGCACACATGCACGTCTACTGTTTCACAATGTTAATATCAGTGGTGAAAGAAGTACTCAGATCTTTTACTTAATAGCTACTTTTAATACCTGTTTTTTTAACTTAAAGGTGTTGTCTACAAGTCTAATTCAATACACTTTTTGTCAAATTCAGCGAATATCTCCTCACGGTCCGCTAGCTGTCGGTTCTGTGTGTGCGCTGACAAACAGTCCGGTGCTCATACACAGCCCTGGCTCTGTAAATGGGAAACAAACAGAGTGGCTCGGACCGAGCCACCAACCCGTTCTCTTTCCCAGGTCCTCAAATACCAACGCTTTGTCACAACTCGTATTCGTACACAGGACGACACTAATGTTGTGCGTTACTCACACGAGTTTGAAGGAGCACTGAAGGGAGGGGTGTATTTGTTTGGCTGTTGGAGTTCAAATATCAACAAGCTTTCTCCAGGATTGTAGACTACACCTTTAATAAGTCCTGCATTGAAAATGTATTAGCATCAAAATATACTTATAATACCAAAAGTAAAAGTACCCAATATGCAGAATGGCCCATTTCAGAATATATACAGACGGGTGACAAATGAAAGGAAAAACCAACATAAAGTGTCTCAGTAAGG
>NTHP01000381.1:183823-200740 GCA_003416845.1 Oplegnathus fasciatus | reverse complement strand
GGGGGTCTTTGTTCTTCGGCAGGTTTATAACGCAGATGATGCGCGTCCATAATCGTGGGAAATGTACATGTAGAGCAGCAGAGATAACTGTTTCCATTAGAAATGTTCATTAATGAACATGTTGAGGCAGGTCCTTATACCTGGGATGAGAGAGTTCAATTATAGTGGCTTAGCAGTAATTTGATTACTCTCTGGTAACATCGCCTCTGCTGAGACAAATAAAAGGAAATGGAGGATCTTTGTTGCTTCATTAGTCAGTTGGCACACATTAACATTTCATCCACAATAGAGGATAACAGCATCTAATAACACATATTGCGGTGCATGCATAATTCAAATGTGCTGTAAGGTCAGAAAATGCATTAGGATGTAGGAAATATAGTATAAAAGAAAAGTATCACTGGCTTCCCTACAAAAACTATTACAGTAACCAGACCTCCTGGCTGATTGCAATCTCTGCAGATGATAAGTAATCTGTGCCAGACTCCATTAAGAAACTAGCTAATCTAACCAACAGCATGAAGGAGGGAAGTATATAGACCATCAGTCAACAAAATGATGTGCTTTAGTGTGATACTTTAAATATCCAAGTACGATAAATGTGCTAGAATCTGAGATTTTGACAAATAGGCTATGCAGACATGTTGAAAATGTAAGTAATTTCAGTGCAACTTCATATAGCATACAAAGGCACAGTGTGACATTGCATTGTTGGCGTGTTTTCTTCTAGAAACATGACTGGGAGGTGGCAGTAAAGTGCATAAACAAGAAGAACTTGGCCAAATCCCAGACGCTGCTGGGGAAAGAGATCAAAATACTCAAGGTAAGTTAGACGCTCTCAGAAAGTGCTATTTTCCAAGAGGTCACTGGTTTCCAGTTATTAGGTTGCTCTATGTCCTTAGAACATTATTAGAATATAGGTAGTAATGTGTATAAACACACATTTGTTCGTTTGAGACCAAGTAAGAATGGTGACCTGGGCGAAAACAACACTCTCCGTCCACACCAACAGTGGAAAATGAAAGAATTACTCTGCTGTTTCTCTATATTTCTCTAGCCGGAGAGGTGACGTTTGTTGGAGCGGAATATGAGCAGTGATTCTCTCAACATGATCATCTTGTTGAAGAGATGTCATAGTGAAAGTAAAAGTTTCCTGCAGACTGCAGCGGGCCCTCAGTGGACTGTGCACGTCTAGTTGGACACCCCTTTAAAGTTAAACATGTAAAACGTTAAGGATGCACCATGCAAATAATGATTTTCTCTGCTCGTCTCTGCAGGAACTGAAACATGAGAACATCGTTGCATTACTGGACTTTCAGGTATGTAATACTACACTCGCGAATGGCATCTAGATCATGTCAGGAACAGGCTGACTGCACCGTGTCAAGGCATCTGTTTACATATATAAATATCACACCTCTTTATTGTCCCAGTTTTCCTCATCAGTCTTTGCTCGCAAAGTAGAGCAGATGGGTTGTTGTCTGTTCCACATGACCCACTTCTGTCTAATGCAGCTTGCACAGTTTTGTTTTCCCTACTTGTTAAATGAGGCTTTGCTGCGATTGTTTGCCCTAAAAACTCTTTCTGTTCCATCTTGCTCAGGCATGTTTTCCTCTTGCTCTTCATGTACAGCAAATCCTTGAAAAGTTTCAGTAAATACTTCTGCCTTCGTGTCTTGTTGAGCTCTGTCATCATCTCCCGTGTTTACATCCTGTCTGCAGTCACATGGGCTGTTCCTGCTCGTCTCCTTGATGAAGGCTTTCTGGGAAGTGTAGTGTCTTAACTGTATTTATTTCTGCTCATTACAAGAGAAGCCTGGTGCCTACAGTGTAGACTGTGTATTATGCTCCCAAACAACCTGTGCATGTATACATGTGCGGATATAAATACCTGTATTAACCTTTTAGCTCAGTGCCACGCTAGACAGGTGTTGCATTGTAAGGTGATGAATAAGAATCCACAGTCACAGCGATGCTCTTGCCTGCAGCCTGGTAACCAGTTTGAAGCTCGCTGTGATAACACCTGCCAGATAGTTTAGACGGCACGACCCCCCTGCCCCGACGCAAACACGCATCTTAACTCACCAGGTGTTTCTTTTGTCTTTTCGGTCCATGACTAACACGCTGCCATCTGGTTCAATAACGCACACATTATGCTAATCGTAACATCTACAATATTGCAAAATGACAGTAGTTCAATACGGGGATGCAGTGCTGTTGGAGAAACTCGTATTACTCGTCCTGTAAGGAGCAAATGTCTTTAATTAAACAGCATTTCTAACACGTTGCAGGAATATTGACGTACGTCCCGTTTCATTACTGTGTCCTGTCACAGTTTGGCAAAAATGTTTCTGGTCTCGCTGTGCTCTTAGTTTTGCCGAGCTGTTTTTATCATATATTTTATTATTTTTCTTCACCAATTTTGTTTATTAGATTTTCAACAACACACAAATGTCAAAAAGTTACTTTTCAAGTTTCGATATTGCGTCAAATATAACATGCATCGAGAAAAACAGAACATGTGTGTAGAATTCAGTACAAACACTTGAACAGTGCAGTGGAAAAAGACATAACTAATATCAAAAGAAAATAAAAACAGATATAAAAGGTACACGTTGGTCACCTATTAATAATTAAAGACAAATACAAAATTTACATGATAAAAAAATAAATGAATAACGTTCCAAACCCACCACAGGTACATTAAAGTTGTTAGAAACATTCAAGTAAAGCTGTTACTACGGAATAGCAGCAGACACCAACCCCTCAGCATATGCAAAAAAAAAGGTCCCCGTGTTTTATTAAATTTGGCAAGTAAAGTATTTATAAACACCTCATTTTTTCAATTTTAACAACGTTAAAAATGTCCTTGATTCGTGAGAAATGAGAGCTCAGGGTGCAGGTGATTTCCACCTCAGTAAAATCAGACGTCTGGCTAATAACGTAACAAACGCTACAAAGTCTGCCGTGTATTTTGGAAGCAGCAGAGTGGGAGGCGGACCCCTTTTTAACTTTTTTAACCTAAATGAAATCTCACATTTGAAAAGTGCGCATTAAGTCTGGATGAGAGCAGATACTGTAGGCTTCATTAGCAGACCCGGAGATGTGTTTTGATGATTTAAGTTGACCTTTCTTCCTCTACCCTTATCTGTTTTTGTCAGAGGGCTTAGTCATTATGCAAATAAGGTTAAAAAAAAAATCATGACCAGTGATGCAAACGTTGATATGCTGAGCGCTGCTCAAACACCCCGGCAGTCGCCACGTTGTATTGATGGCAAATATAACTGCTTAGCCCGTCAAAAACTTACAGAAAAGTTTATGATGCCTCGTGCACAGCTCTATATTCCACTCTCTTATCTTTATACTGACTCACAGTGGCACCTCTCTCTGGGGATCTAAGATAGTCCGAGCTGGGCTCTAAGATTACAGGTTTGTTGTTGCTCAGCAGCTGACAGTGTAGCTGTCTGAGCAGGGGATCCTACCATCCAGCTATCTAATTAGGTCAAGGGGAAACTGAAACGAACCAAACACTGGACACCAGAGAAATGCATTTACTTTCACATTTTATCTGATTGTCTTCTCCAAAGTGGCTTAAAATTAGTTGAATAATCGTATTATTCTAGATTGTCCTGGAGTTACAGGCAAACTCTAGTGAGACACTCAGATTTTAGCAATGCAACAAGTTCCTATTTCTTAACAGCTTTTGAGCAAGAGCAAAATAGATAGATTGACCAGGGATGATAATTGATTAATCGTTAAAGTTATTTTTCAAGCAGAATACCAAAAATTCTCTTGTTCCAGCTTCTCAAATGTAGGGATTTGCTGCTTTTGTACATTTAATATTTTACAGACCAAACGATTAATCGAGAAAGTAACTGGCAGGTTAAACGATAATGAAAATAATCATTAGTTGCAGCCCTGATGTAATGTTTTATTTAGATTCACATTTTCACTCATAGAGGAACAGAAGTGCCTGTGCTGTCTTCGCTGAAGGCGCTCCACCAGGAAGTAGTCGCCACTCCGAAAGTGCAAGCCACAGCACCGTAAACCTTCACGCCAAACTTTTTATCTAACAGAAGTGTGGTGTTGCAGCTCTGTTAGATAAATGCAACAGAGAGACAGCCTGTGGAAACCAGATGGTTGGCTCTCCGGCTGAAACTGACTGACTGGCTCGCTGGTTGGTTGCTGTCCATCTACAATAAAGCCAAAGACCTGACTCAGCTGAACTATAGAAAACAGTCTGGCCTCTGACTGGTGGATTCAACAAGATACTGAGATGAGGTCAGAGTGAGAGACTGCAGTCATCTGTTGCCATGTGATAAGAGGGCTTTTTCAACCGTGTTTTCTTTCTCAAAGCTTGCCCCTGACGGGTTGTCTGAGTGAGAATAGTAGAGGAAAGTAGAAGTTGGAAGAGTTGCTGGAACTCTGAATCCCCCAAATGTGCAATATCAAAACTTATCCAAGTTGTTAGTAAATGAATAACCATTTATTGTTTGTTGGTGTCGTGGGACAGTTGACTACTTCTCACTGCCTCTCACTCGCTCATTACCCATTATTTTGATAATTCTGTTGACAGCAGAGCCAACCGTCTGATTTCTTCTAATGGTTCAGCATTAAAGTACCACAGTAAATTGTTTTTCGTGATTTCTCACCGGGATGCTTTTACTTTTTAATTTGCTGTTAGTCCAACATATGCGAGATTCACAGCAAAGACCAGGCAACATTTCTTTTAGTCCGGTGCTGCAGGGGTCTTGGATAGATCCAGTTCTACAAGATTATTATTTTTATGTAGACTACGACTGTGCAAAGCTTTTGATATTTGTTGGCATCTGCATCTTTTTTCCCTTATGTCTCTGTGTCTTTCTTTCACAAAACTCAGACTGTTTTCTGTCTTGGCAGTTAATCCTTCGTTTTTCTGCAGCTATTTAGTCTGTTGTATATTTCTCCGGTCCCAATCCCCAGCTTGGTTTGCTTGAACGTGATCGGTGAGCACAAGCGCCACCTGTTCCTTCCTGTGTCTGTCACTGACATGTGTTTGTTTACCCCCACCCTTATCTCCTCTCTCTTTAGGAAACTGCCAGCTCAGTGTACCTGGTAATGGAGGTAAGCTCGCTGTGACGTTTGGCTTTGTTTGCTCAGCGCTGTATTGTCTCAGCTCTGACAGGGCCTGGGCTATAATTAGCTGTGTCCTCAGGCATCAAAGGGGGGTAAATGGTCGCCAGTCAACATCCAAATGCTTCCATGTTTTCGCTGTGGCTTGATGCTATTTACCTGATGTTGCGAATCTTCTAACTACTACTTTACTTTACTAATACTTAAAAAACAAGTTTAAGAGCTAAAATCATGCTTCATACATATTTATCATTCCTGCCAGGCATGGCGAGAATTGCCTGTTATCCTTCTTGTTCTGACAACATAATCGCCCATTTCAGTATTTTCAAATGCACGTATCATGATATTTTTCCCAGCCTGGTTGATCTGTTAACGTAAAGACACACGCAGTATTGGGTTAACATATTTGCCAGCCAAGCAGCGTAAAAGTTAACATGCTAAAATGGCCGGCAGTGTTGTTGGCGAGCAGATCATGGAGGTGTCCGACTAGGAAAATCTGAACATGGTTGGAATGTGAATGTTTTCTTTTTTTATTCTTTAGTCGGATCCCCTTTAGCTTCCAGTGGTTGGTAGTGTTTCTGAGGTCCACATAAAGTAATAAAACAGTCATGAAACATCATATAGCATCAGTGAAAAGACAGAACCAGACATTTATTCACCAAAGTTACACACCAGCCTTCCATGTTACCTGTGTTTCCTAATGTTATTCTTTTTCATCTCTCTCTTTATTTTGCTCTCTCTCTCTCGCTCTCCCTTCCTGTCTCTCTTTCTAATCCCAGTACTGCAACGGGGGCGACCTTGCTGACTACTTACACTGTAAGTGCAAAAGTACCAAAAGCTCCAGGTGCTCCTCAGCAGGACAATCTAATGAATTGATTGTGAAATGTCATATTTGTTGCTTTATAACGAGTCCTTGCTCCAAGAAAAACACTCTGTGAAACCTCCTTTTTATTGTCTTAAAGGCAAAGGAGGTGAAAACTTGAAATATCGCTCTATATAAGCATTTATTGAGGCTGCAGTCCATTTAAGCTAGATCCAGATTTTGCAAGGCTGTTGATTATGATGTCTTGTTTACTGATGTGAACTGAGCAGAGAGGAGGATTTAAGCTGACTGCAGGCTGTGTTGCTCTTACATCTTCACATCTTTGTTCAAATTCTTTAAATGACAGGTCTACAAGTTTACAATGAACTCACAGCGTCCAGTGGTGGAATAATCTTTAATTTCGAGACTGAAAATGCTACAAGCAGCCAATAAAGGCACTTAAATCGCAAAACCCACCCTCAAAATGTATCAGATATTCTATAATATCGATAAAGATCTTGAGACAATGTTTGCTAGTTAAGACATCAAGTAGTAGAAGAGGAGGAATTGCTTTACAGTTCCGTGAGATCTGCCAAGAAGATTGAAAGAGTGCAAATAAAAGGGAACAACTTCACAGTAAAATATACGCCCTGAGGCTGAAGCAGCCTTTTATCTGGGGCCCCGAAGACAGAGACAGATTTGGCGCTTCAGTAACAGCTTCAGGAGCTTCAGAGGACCTAAAATAGACTTTGACATACAGCGTAATAAAACCACAGAGAAACTCTGCTGTGTATGTGAGACATACATGACATACATACAGTACACCACCTCTTGCAAATATGCCCCAACGCTATATATATAGTCAGCACTATGCTAACAAACTGGGAGAATCATGTTGTTAAAATAAAATGTACAGTTCTGTCCAGGTTTGCTACGCCTCTCAAACTTGTTTGTCTGTTACTGTGGGCCGGGTGTGGAATAAGACATCAGCAGCTGGCCGTTTGCAGACAAATTATAGCTTTAGCTGCTAACTTTGTCTGTCAGGTACCCAGAGTCTAAACAGAGGATCTACTCCAATAATAGTCTTTGCCTGTGTGGTTTTAAAAAAGTTTTACAAGTGTTTTTGGATCCACTACCCACTGTGGTCAAGGAGCAAAACGTTCAAGCCTGAGTCTGGCTTTAAAAATCAGTTGGAAGGGAGGTGGAGCCAGAGAGAAATTCAAGACAAGGGAGGGACTCTCACATAGAACCATACTGTACCACCCTGAGATGAGGGAGGTGATTGGAGGGAAGGAAGGGACAGGGAGCAGGAGGTGGCCGTGGGGTGATGTGAGAGAACAGAGGGAGAAAAAATGCATCTTACTAATATTTTTAGAGGTGAAATGAGATGGTCTGTTTTGTGTAACATGGTCTGACTCCAAGATTTGTTAGGAAAAGTAGTATGTTTTGCATAGATTTGAGAATCTGGGAAAGAGGGTCATTCAGTCCCTATCTGCCCACTTTACCCCCACCTGGTGTCCTACATCACTATTTAATTCCACATGCGCTGCAGCATATGAGAATCACTCAGTACACGCAGTACACCAAAGTTCATTTGTAGTAAATTAACCTTTATGTATTTACCTCTTGTTTCTCTGCAGCCAAAGGCACGCTGAGCGAGGACACCATTCGAGTTTTCCTGCAGCAGATTGCGGGGGCCATGAGGGTCCTACAGGCCAAAGGCATAATCCACAGGGACCTCAAACCCCAGAACATTCTGCTCTCCTACCCACCGGGACGCAAGTCGCACTCCAACAACACCTGCATCAAGATCGGTAGGTTTGATGGTGTGATAGTCTGCGAGCAGGCGCGCGTGGCGTGAAGGAATGTGCACGTTTTCATCATCAGTTTTCTGCTGTTGCCTTTTTAACAAAATGGGTTTTGTCACAAAATAATGGAGGTATACGGATACACAACATCAGTAAAAGAAAAACAAATTATATAAAAGCTAAACAAAAAAAACAAACACCAAAAATCGAACGCTGGACAAATAGAATGTAGTTAAAAGTGGACGTTGTTATCTCAAGATGTTTAGCGACATTTGTAAACTTCTTGAGTTTTTTAATATTAAACAGAATTTAAAATGGAGCAGTGTTTGGTCTGTAACCCTGTAGTATATATTCATTAATATGAGCAAACAAATATATAAAGATAGTGAGAAATGAAAGGAGAGTTTCAGACGTGAGACCACAGCTTGTGGGTGTACGTTAGGATTTAATAGGAAAGCACCAGGACCCTCTCCAGGAGTAAAAACTAATTGAATCCCATGAAGCAGCACATATAATCAAGCTCTTTACAGACAGTTTCACTGCTACAAGACCTAATATTGATTTCCCCAAGGTAATTGATCACACTTAAGATTGTAAGACGTTAGAGGAAATTGATTAGATTATATATAGAATTTCACATTTTCCCTCAGCAGTGTTGGTGGTCTTCCTCTGATTAACACTGTAAAAATACCAAGAAGGAGAAACCCTATTCACAGATACATGAGGTGTGTGTCTCAGCAGTTTCCAGTTTGACTTATTTGTCCCAAAAGATGACGTCGGTGCAAGAACAACAAGTAATCACCGTAATGAGTGTCATGACCAAGTACAGAAAGCGAGTGTGTGTTCAGCGGTTTGGGAACTCTGCTAATCCTTAAGCCTATTAATTCTTGTTCCTCTGGAGAGAATTGATTGCCCTGTGGGAGTGAAGTCTGAGGCTCGTGTCGGTCCCAATCACTGCAGAATGTTATTACCCTCATGACTCTGGGAAAACCTGCTCCCTCGCATCAACAAACAGACTGTTCACACACATGCTCTCATTGTAACTGCACAGACGCAGGTACGGGCACACAAGCACGTCCATAGTGGCACAAAATGTTAAATCGGCTGTGTGCTTGTGTTCGAGGATATTAGGTAAAAGTTGATGTTTTTAAATCGAATAAAATGAGTAATATAATGAGCAGAAGCGGGCAAATATTACTGACGTTGCAGACTATGATTCCCATGAATGGAATTTGCTTGCTTTGGATAACTGAGCCACCCAGCAGTTGTTTAGATAATTTTTATTATCTATGTGCTCTAGTGTAAGAAAAGTCAACAGTACGTTTTTGGTTGGCGAGTGTTTTATTAAGCCATAACTCCCATGTGTGAGAATGCTGCATCGTCATCATACCTGAAGCAAGCGAAGATGAGATCTCCCCCTCTCAGCGAGTATTATAATGTATAGGTCCTGAAAATAAATAGAGCTGTCAGTTGGGAACCTGTGGCAGACAAAACCGTGGATTTTTTTTTTGCAACCATCTGCAGTTTTTCTTTCGGAAGTTCTTTTCTACGTTTCTCTTATGTCATGGGTTTGTGATTGTCCTCAGGGGAATGAAGATCCAGCTGCATTCACTTCCAAGACAAAATGTTAACTCATCCTCTTCTGGTTTCTCTTTGTTCCCCACCTTCCTTCCGTCCCTCACTTTCTTTCTCCACAGCCGACTTTGGCTTTGCCAGGTACCTTCAGAACAACATGATGGCGGCGACACTCTGCGGGTCCCCTATGTACATGGTAAGCACTTTTTTGTAGCTTTTTATAGATATGAAGGAAAATAATTGCCAGCATACTCAAATGTTTTAGCTGGTTGTTCAGATTTGATGACTTGTGTGTTTCACTCACATCAGAGGAAGAGCAGAGCTAGTTCTTTTAATTTCACTGTGTTATCTGAACACAGCCTCTAAAACAATGCAACATGGGTAATACAAACTTAAGCATCTCTATCAAAGTGTCACAATCTCACTGTTTTTTCCTCAACAGGCTCCTGAGGTCATTATGTCCCAAAACTATGATGCCAAGGCTGACTTGTGGAGTATAGGAACCATAGTGTTTCAGTGCCTGACTGGGAAGGCTCCTTTTCAGGTAAACACTCTACACTCACAGGATGCATGCTGATTGATTCAGGGCTGCATTCTTACTACACTGTCATCAAGTGTGTTTTCAGACAGGCTTCAGGCTAAAGATAATGTGTCTTTAGTCGTCATTCACACTTTTGTATTGGTTGTATCTGTGACATTATTTTGCAGACTGGCTGCTCGTCTGGTTTCTTTAATGGCCTTTACATGATATCTGTTTTAAGAGTATTTAAGGGTAATAATATGAGTTAGTATTTTAACAATACACACATGCATGTGCTTGTCATTTTGCACAAGATAATGAAATCGAAGCAAATATTTTGATGTGATTAAAGTGATGGAAAACACCCGTGCAGTAATTTAAAATGGCAAACGAAATGAAGTGCATTAACACAAAACCTCGCTGAATGCTCCTTCAACATGTTTTCATACTTTCATACGTACGTCCAGAATCTGCAGCTCAGTCGGTTTGTTGAAAGTATTCAAACAGGTTGTCTCTTCTCTCCAGATCATGTGAAAGATGAGCAGGAACGAAAACAGCAATTTGCCGTGATGTGAAAGATGAAACAGAGAACTTCTTACAGACTTTATCTAAACTGGTCCAGCAGCATTTCTGAAACTACCTGAGTATCTTTACTCGTTGATTCATTGACAGGCATGTTAAAACGTGAATGGAGCTTGTCATTAACGGTGCCTGGCTCGGGGTTCGATCTGTGCAGTGGCAGCATGGCTGTGTGTGTGCACATGCACACACTTACGTTCACATGTTTTCAACTGTCTTTGATCTTTTGTCATCTTCAGGCTAGCAGTCCCCAGGACCTCCGGCTGTTCTATGAGAAAAACAAGACTCTCAGCCCCAAGTAAGGAGTGACAGTGAGATGACAGCATGTTTAATCATATGTGACTAACAGATGTTTTGGTAAAAGACTGAAAAACAGTGAAGTTCATCATTTTCTGCGTTTGTTTTTATAGAGTTTGATTCTAAGAAATGAGAAACATTGCTGCAATACATCTTCAGAATAGAATAACCAACGAAAGCTCTGACCTGAGCTCCTCAGAAAGACCCCATTATCTTTAAAAAATGTGTTTATCTCAGCTGCCTAATTAAAGCCTACCTAAAAGTCCTGTTTTCAGAAATGTTGACATCCACACTACTTGTGAAAGATGCCATATATTTTTGAAAAGATCATCATGCATTTAATTTTCTGCAGGGAACACAGATGTATAATATTTTGGTTCCAGTAAAAACATAAAGAGTAAACCATAAAGTGTAGCTCAAAGTGTGTTAAAGTGTTTTCTGTTGTATTATTTGAGCCTTAATCAAGTTATTTCTCTGCACAGCCGCACACACTGATTGTCGTATTACTTGTTTGCAGCATCCCCAGAGAGACTTCAAGCCATTTGAGGCACCTGCTGCTGGGTCTGCTGCAGCGCAACCACAAGGACCGCATGGACTTTGGTTGGTGAACATCAAGCACAGTCAAATAAATGAAACAGTTGATTATATGGTGTTGATGCAGACCTACACTGATTGATATATATATATATATTTTATAAATACTAGTCACAGACAACAGATGTAACAGATATTCCTGTGAATGTAGTGTTTCTCTTTGATAAAGAAGTGTTGCATAAAGGAAAAAGACTGTGTATCTTGCACTGTTGCGCAGATTCTTAATGTTTCACTGCCTCCTACTAATTCTACTTCTTCTTGTGTTGTTGGTAGATGAGTTTTTCTGTCATCCTTTCCTGGAGGCTAGCTCATCTATGAAAAAGAGTAAGTAAGAATAAACAACTCACCTTTTAATAGAGCTTAGTTGGATAATTGTCAGTAATACATAAGTTCAGGACTACATCTGCACTTTTCGCTGCATATATACATTCAAATGACTTGCCCTTATAGCACAGAAATAAATAAACATTGCTTATTTTCTGAAACCACACCACATTTTCTTAGAACAGTAAGTGCAAAACTTCACATCTCTCCCAAACAAATGTAACATAATAATGCAAGATTGAAATCATGTCTGAATTTTTCATCAAAGTGATGCTTTTATTCCATCATAGGACGAGATCTGGTCAAAGCACTGTAGAGTTATGACATGATAGGAGCCCTGTGGACCCTCTTTGTAAACAGGCAAAGTTTCTGTTTACATTCAGCGTTTCTCACCAAACCGCATTCTGTGTATCCTCGAGTTCTCTAACAAATGTGTTGCATTTTGTTGCAGCAACTCCGACCGTGTCCATGACCTGCTTCCCAAGCTCTGCATCGGCCAGCTCTTGTAGCAGCTCGTCCACCTCTCACCTCGCCTCACCGCCGGTTTGTGTTTCTTATTTCTGTATTCATTTCTCTTTGTTTCTCTGTCTCTATCTCAGCAACGAGGCAGTGTGTTGTAGTCAACCAAGTCAGCGCCTGTTTCCCTCTTTGTTATTTCTTTTGTGCTGTCTTTCTTTGTTTACCTACTACTTTCTGTCTCCCTGTGTCTGCAGCAGTCTCTTGCCGAGGTTCAACATTTGCGTGCCAAAGCTCTGGCCTCCCCTACCCAGGAGGCCACTGGTTTTCTCCTCAAGGACTCGTCTGGAGGGGGCGGCAGCAGCAAGAACTCCTCCTCCTGTGACACGGATGACTTTGTCATGGTGCCTGCTCACTTCACCAGTAAGGAAACCTTTTTTTTTTTAATGGTGTCCCAACCTAAATGCCAAAATGCAGCTGTGCATAGTCCTAGGCTTGGCTCCGGCTGTATGGAATTACTGCTGAAGTATTTGAAGTCTTTTCTTTATGTTTTTTTATAGACCAGCTATGTGGCATTTACAGCATTTCATGAGCTGGAGCTCTACTGTATCTATACATCCATTCTCTGTCATTCTTTTCAGTCTCTGCTCTTAATGTTTATTATTCATGCCATGGAATCAGCATTTGATTTTGCTGTTCTTTTGATTTTCCCGGTTTTCCAGCAGGTGAGCTGACATGTGAGAGTAAAGTGCTGCCGGACAGCCTGATGAACAGCGGGTAAGAAGAAAGAGTTGGTTATTCATAGATTGCCATCGCCTGTATTACACTAATTTGATGTAGCTGTGTGACAGTGTTACAGAATACAGCTGATGAAGGAGGATAAAATGACTATCTCTAATTAAATTTACAGTAAAAGTGAGAACATACGCTGTAGTTCTTTTTTCAAAGTGACACCTTAATAAAGTCCTGACGGCGTGTCTCCTGTGTCCCTCCTCCTCTTTAATCAGCTCTCTTCTGGCATCTGCTGGTCTGTGTAGTCAAGCCAAAACACCACCGCACTCACCTTCCTACAGTGGATCTCCAAGTCCTGTCAGGTAACAGCGCAAAGCTGAATGTTTGTTTGTGGTGTTACATGGATGTGTTTCTGTGTAGATCAGAGGGCAAAACACTGCAAGATATGGAAATCGTTAATGGTAGAAGGAGAAGCAGCAGTGGCCAAAGTAGCTGGTGGAGTAGATTAAATTACTTGATATCTGGTAAATTGATTGATTTCATGCTATAGAGTCGACTAAAGCAGTGTAACTTATGAAAGGTACAAAATTATACTAAATAACACTCATGTTACAGTTTTTCTCAGTCGCTTTGGTGCATTTCTCTGATCAGAATTGAAATTCTCAAAACTACTTGTTCAGCCTCCACGTCATCTCGTCACTTGTGCACATCATAAAAGCAATTTCTCTTCTTTCGAACAAATTGCAAAAGCTTTGACACATTCATGCAAATGATTGTGTACAATTGTCTGCTGTTTCCTGCATTATCAATTGCTTAATAAGTTAAGTAAGTCATTACATGCAGAATGGTTGAACCAGTTGTCATAATCTGTCAAGCGTGTGAGGACATCACAGCAGACGCCTGCAGAGGCTGGATAAGAAAAATTCCAAAAGATTCTTTCAGCGTTGCAAGGGAAGATATCCGTTGTGATGTGGATGAGAATCTGTGGCCGGACAGACGGGAACGTCAGGCGGTGTAGAAAGACTGCACTGTAATTCCCCATACAGCGCTGCATGTACAGTTCTGACTAAGGGCTGTTTCCTGTTTACATTTCTGATTTTGTGTGTTTGTCCTTTGTGCTCTGCAGTGCTGTAAAACAGTCTTGTCTTTTTCTTTCCTGTATCGCAGTGACATGGTGCGACAATGACAATGTGAATTCTGTCCAGTCTCCCACATACAGTGATGTGTAACTTGTGTACTGTAGAAACTGATATATGTCATACAGACAAAGTGCAGCCCTGTGCAGTTTCAATCATTGTCATCAAAACCTTCAGAAATCAGAAAATACTTAGAGTACACTGTTATACTGACAACATGGCTAAGCATTTTGACTGTCTTGTTCATTGGCATAAATATTTGCTTCTGAGAGATAAACTAAGGATTTTGAACAAGTTACGGGCTTTTGCAGGTCATCCATTGTGTGGTGCTGTGCTACGAATTGTTTCGAGAAATGCACTTAATGTTTTGCAAATGTTAAGGCTGATTCGAGTAAATGTACCGAAGCGACTGAGAAAAACTGTAGTGGGCTCTGTGTGTGAGTCATGTTACAGCCCCAGTGCTCAAGTAAGAGTAGATCTCAGTCTGATAAACAGATTATATGATTTAGTAGAAATACTGAAAGTGCTGACGTTTTTTGCAGAATTTTTAGTATTAGGCAAGTTGAATAAATAATTAAACACAGTCTTTAATTAACCTCAGATCATGTCGAGTTATCCTTACACACAATGTAACGTTTGTTTTTACTTCACAAACATCGTACAAGTCAGTAACAGAACATTTCTTCTCCGAAATACTTTCCTGTTGAAAGTGTTAAACTTGTCTGTGTCCACACACACACACCAGCTCTCTCCTCTGTGGTCTAACTGTTTCCCTCGGCACTCTCTGTGCTTCTCACTGTTGTTGGCAGGCCCAGCGAGTTCTCGGGAGGTAACTGTGGTGGTAACTATGGAAACCATGGTCAGTCATTGCCTATCCCCGTCCCCACTCAGCTCCAGAACTACCAGCGCATGGAGCAGAACCTCCATTCCACCAAACAGGATGGCTCACCACGGTCTGTATCCACAAACACACTCGCACAACAACACAAAGTCCCACTGTTACGAATTATTTACATTTCTTGAATTCAACTGCGGTGACTCGTGAACTTTGTGTTATCAGGCTGTCGACACCAGTGCGCCGCTGCAGCAGTGGAAGCTCGCTGGGCTTCGCTCGGACCGGGCCCTCACCACCCTACGGGCAGGCAGCTGTCACCACCAATCGCAGGCTTTCCCTGGGAGGCGCCAGACCTTTCCAGCTCTCCCCTCAAGGTAGCTCAGAGTCCAGCCTTTACTTTGTAAACCACTTTCACAGATTCAGATCACAGCTTTCTCTACACTGGATCTTGAATGAGAGTTTGGACAATGTAGCATGATTAGTGATAAATGTTGGCTTTACTGTAGTGCGACTGTGGGAAAGGTGTTGAAACATTTGACATGAGTTGTGAGCTATTCAACCAAAGAGGGATTTTTCTGTCGCACATATTTAATTTAGAGGCTTGAAGAGCTGAAAGTATTCAGTATTTGACAAGAAAACAAGCAAAAATGTGAGAAAAGTTTATTTTCTTTCTTCACTTTGGGCTCTGGGAACCTTTGACTGTTTTTTAAAATTTTTATAGACTAAATGGTATATTGATGAATCAAAAAACAAGAGCAATTATTAATAATGTAATTATTAGATGCAGCCCTAGAATTGGCTGGGCGATTGGCTTGTTGTGGGTGTTGATGGTGTTGCCCAAAAAGCTGAAGACAAAGAGGAAGAAAATGAAGTTGTGGTTAGTATTTGCTAATGTTTCTCTGAGTCATCCTGGCTCGTAGTTTTGAAAGTTATTGGTTGAGAAAATGAACCAAACCTCCCACACAAACACTCTCCTTCTCACCACCAGTTGCTCTCTGCTCTTCTGGCACAGTCCCTGAGCTGTCTGGACACGATACTCGCCAGCAGGGCAGCGGGGGAGTGAGGCAGGACTTGTCCATCTCGGCTGTCTCTTAGTAGATTTGTCGCCTTGTTGTCTTGTCTGACATTTCATTTTTGCGATGCCGCCTGCTGTCTAAAAGAAGAAATATTCGTCTTCCGTCCCGCAGCTCCTCAGCACGTTGAACCGCGGGCGACTTCTCATCAGCACCCACAGACGACCGGACTGGGCACACGGCTCCACAGTGCTCCCTGTTTGTTGGAGTGCACCAGTGGTGGTGGCAGGCAAAAGATCAGGAAGCAGCACTCAGACCCGGTGGTGGCCCCCTCAGCAGGCCTGATGACTATCCGCCCTCTACACTCTTCCCCAAGACTCAGTGAGCTGATGCAGCGTAGCCCCCTCCCCACCATCCTGGGCTCCCCTTCCAGGGTGAGTCATTTGTGTGTGTGTGTGTTTAAATCTCTTGAGATGCACAGAACAAGAAAAGACTACCAAGCAGTTAGAACAAACCTCTGGCACCCCTCTCCCCTCCCTCTTGTCTCTCCTCAGACCATCCCTCCGTTTGAATTCCCCAAGCCTCCCAGCACTCCGAACCTCATGACCTTCCTGACACAGCAAGGTTTGGTCATCGGCTCCCCTTGCAGCAGGACTGCCCCAGCAGAGCCCAGAGACCCAGGACAACAAGCACCTACACAGGTCACCCCACCTGCCCACTGCATCCACAGACTGAATGATGATACCAAGGGCTTTGGAAGGTTAGATTATTGTTGTTGCTGTTTTCTATTTGTTACGTTTATCATGCTGGTGCTGTACATGCAGGAGGAACTGTTCGCCTACAGATCTGTGCAATGTGCAGTTTGTGCAATGGCAAACTGTTTCGAGTTGAGGATGATTCTTCTTCCTTCTTAAACTGTGAATTGTTGAGTTTAAATTCTTGTTTTTTGATTCCTTTCACCTTGTCCCTAGCTTTTTGTTTTGTTATATACAAAGCTTTTTTTTTTTTTTACAATAAATATATCACACTGTAGAAGCTGGAGATCTGCAGTGTTTGGATAACCACTTTCTTTCATTCTTCTCATGTATGTAGAAAAATGGGCTGTTAAATGTAGCTAACGGGGAAAAGTAAGTAA
>NTHP01000381.1:137699-148712 GCA_003416845.1 Oplegnathus fasciatus | reverse complement strand
CTAAACTAAAACTAAATTCAGAGACACCCATTAAAAACATCTTGAAGAATAATATGCGTGCTTTGTGCTTTCAATTTGTTATTGATGGTAAATCTAGAAATTTAAAAACCTGTTTACTGTTTTCCCGTATTTCTATGGAGAACTCTAGCACTGATATGTCCAGATTTTCCTTTAATATTAAGTTTGTATGTGCAGGACTGATTCAGTTTTATTTTTCCTGGGCAGATTTTCTATGCTGTCTTGGACCAGATCTACCACAGCAAACCTCAGAACCGCTCCACCACAGACGTCCTGAAGGAGATGCAGCAGAAATTCTACGGCTTGCCTTATACGTCCAACACGGTACATCCCCAACTGACTTTGTGCTATTTGACACGCTGTCTTTGACTTGTTTTCTTTCCAGTAGTTTGCCTCTTTAATACTGTATCTTTTAGAAGGATTACAGTCTTTGAGGTTGTTGATAATTTGGGGAAAGTTCTCCTCCGCTGCTCAGAAACAACACAAACTCCACTGAGGAGTCCTTTAGCTTTCTCTTCTCCCTTTCTTTCCTCCCTCTCTTTCTCTCTGGTTTTATATCTTTTACCCAGGCACAGCAGTGTTTAAGGGATTAAAGCCTTTTTTTGAAGCGCTGCTAAAATAACAAAGCAGAGGTACACTTTGAATGAGCCCTCCCTGGGGGAAATATGTGAAACTCTTCCTCCCGGTCCTTTAATGAAAAAAGCTTTCTATTTCCCCCACTTTTGCAGCTGTGGGCGAGGGGATGAGGCCAGGAGGGAGAAGGGAATCAAAAACACAGTCATAATTTAGCTGGGAATGGCCTTCATAGAGCATTTACTCTGGGTTATAATTACATGGGGTGCCATCAGGAATAGAGATTACGGCACTGCTGTATATTCTCCCAAAACGTCAGTGTCCCGGCCAGCGTTTCTCCTCACTGGAGTCCTCCCACCCTTCTGCTTGCGCCCTGCTTTGTAGCTCCCTCTCCAGAGATTGTGGTTTATGTTATATAGTTTCCCACTGTCGCAGTCGTTCCTCTTCAACTTTTCAAACCGCACTGAAAGCTCTAACAGACACTTCGCCTCCGTGCGCACAGCTAACCGCTGCAGGATTGTTTTTCCTCACTTGGACTCCGCAGAAACTGAGGATGATTGCTTAAGTTTCTCGAACTGAATCATCATTGGATCAGAGCAAGTGAAAACAGATTTGTTTAGATCCTTCAATGACAGACTCTACTTAAACATGTTTCTTTTTAAAAATTCACCCTCCGTGTCTCTCTCCCTCTTCACCCGTCCTCATGGAAACAGGGCTCAGGAAAAGTTTCCACAGTAAAGTGAACATTTGAGTGGCTAATAGGTTATGGAGAGCCACAGATTATAAACATTGGGGTGATACTGACATGTGTATAGTTTATAGAACAGGGCTATCACTTCCCGCTGAGCGCAGAGAGAGAGAGAGGATCAGCTGTGAGTAACACAGACCACATGCTCACCCTTGAGACGAAGATAATATTTGGAAATAAATGGCAGACAGCAAGATGTTCTGCTCACTGTGTTGACATATTTCTGTAATCTGCGATTCTTGGCTTGAATGCTTGTAAAAAGTCAGAGTGTTTTTTCTCTTTTTAATAAGCAGTGTTTTTAAATGCACGGTCAAGCACTTATAATCCACATTCTCCTGTAAAATAATGTGGAGTTGCACCTCAGCACCGCGAACACAACACCACGAGTCGAGTTTAGAAAGAACAAAAAAATGTCTTTTATCTCGTTAACAAGAGGAACAGAGTAAAAAGCCTGCGCTGACTTTGTCTCCTTTGTGTGTAAGGATCAAAAGGATATCTCGCTGACATGTCACCCACTTGCACTCTCTCACAAAAGTCGACATTAATCATTTGATGTGAGGCGGAGGGATTGGAAACAAAGAGGAGCTTGGAAGTCTGAAAATCATTTTCGTGGCACGTTGTGACGAGTGCGCAAAGCATCTTGTCAAAGGCTCAGGCAGCGTACCAAACAGCTCGTCTGTAGCTGCTTATTTGTTTCCAGAATATCAGCGGCCACATGAGAAAGACCGAATCAAAAGAGTCTTCCCCAAAGGTTTAAATTAAACAACAAAAAAGCAAAAGAAACTTTTTTTGTCGGTGTGTCCTGGTCTTCTTCTCTTTCATATGAATATGAATGAACTGAAACAGCTAAAACAGACGTCTAACCTACATGACCCACGGCACTGTATCACAGCTGCCTTCAGCTGACAAAGCAAACTCAGTCAACTTTTGCTTGCCCGTGCTTTATCTGAGCCAGAACTCCTCTCAGGAGCGCTATTCACTCTTATTAAAGTCACCGCGGCCCAGAAGAGTCTCGTCACGTCGACACTTTGGAGCTTAAGCATTTTTAACGCTGTTGGATCACCCAGACCGGATCAGACCGCAGACCTGTCTCCCACCACGGTGAAGATGAGCTGCCCCCGATTTTAAGCTCTCAAACAGCTGTTTCAAACTTTATTACGCTTTGTCGTACAATTTTGAAGGTTTTTATTTATCGTGAAAATGTTTAAACATACAGTTTTTAAGGTTTTCTGGCAGGTATCCTTTGGTGATGCTGTTTTTCAGTTAGTTGTCCACTTTGCAGTATTTTGATTTAGCTTGTCTTTCATTACAAGGACTTAAAACGGCTTTATAAACTTAACAAGGCTAATAGTTCTTTATTAGAATTAAACCGTAATAATTTCAAGGATCCATTTTGAACTCCTTGCTACATCTTCTACCTCTTACTTCAAAATATAGATGCATATAGACCCCACCACGCTGTTCCCATCAGCTCTTTGGCGTCTATTCATTGCTTTGATTTTATGGCCCACAACTTTAGTGTCTAACTGTTTTAGCTCTAAAAACCCACTGTACGCCACCTGCCCAGCACCAAACGGCAAACAGACAAAGTTAGCGACTAGCTGGTGAACATAGTGGAGCATTTAGCAGCTAAAGAGGCAGATATTTTCCCCTGAATATCGGACTCACATTCATCAGGTGGCCACAAACAAGACTCCACCAAGTACAATAAAACGTACCAGAATTTTCTCTGGCATTGGTACTGAAGCACGTAGATCATTCACATGTACATCCTTTTGATTCAGATAATTATCTCACTTTCATTTGGAGTATAAATCATTAACATGTTTAAAGTTATTACGTTTATGCTGAGGTGGAAGGAGGCGTCTGTAGGCTGTTATGGTTTTGTTAACTGTGGCAGCTGCTGTCTTTTCTAAATGGCTGAATGTTTGAGTGTTTGCCAGCTGAATTCCCCCAGAGTCCCCATTTGCAGAGATCATAAAAGAGCTTGTCTTTATAGATATGGAGAGGGGCCCCCTCAGGCAACTACAGGGAGAACAGAAGAGAGGAGAAGGGGGCTTTCTGCCATTTAGGAATTTCCATGTTTTGTCCTTTAAAGAAGGAGCTGGCAGGTTGTGGTTTAATGTTTTGTTGCAGAGGTTTGTTGGAGGAAAGGTGTATTTATTCCACCAATATAATGACACCAGTAAAGATAGTAGAAGCAGCTTAAAAGATGAAAATTTTTTTTTTTTATTTATAGCCACTTCAGTTTAGTCGCAGTGTCAAAACTAAAACTGATGAAAGATTGACACTTTAGTTTCTTTTTTCACTTCCAGTGTATTGAGCCCAACTTTGTGCCTTTTACTGGAATAGTTAGCCGCGGTCATGGAGCAGCTTCTCTCAACAGGTTTTACGAGCAGAAACATTTGAGCCTTTTAAGGCTGTGATGTCCGCCCTCTGCCGCACTGCTCCCTCACCACACACAATAACAGTTTTCATTTTCTCAAAACTAATACACGTGTCAAGGGATAATTGCATGCTCTCTTTGTGTCATTTCTTTATTTGAGTGCCAGAATTCTTCCCTCATTGAGTTTGTCCTGTTCAACCTAGATTGTTTTTAAGCTGCCAAGTGAAGGTGATGTTATAATGTTTTTTTATTTCCTCTATAGGCATGGCAGCTGAGATTCAGCCACCTGATTGGCTACGGGGCCAAGTACTACTCCTACCTCATGTCCCGCGCCGTGGCCTCAATGGTGTGGAAACAGTGCTTCGTTCAGGATCCTTTAAACAGGTGAGACAGCTGCTTAAGGTTACAAAGTCAATAACAAGCTATCAAAATGAGCAGAAATGGGAGGGAAAATGCTCGACTTCCTTCTAATGAAAAAGCAAATATCCTCAACTTTTTACATCAGACAAGCTCCACTTTTCCACTTCTGTATGGGAGGGAACTAGTGTTGAATTTATTATCTGAGGTTTTGGCTGAGTCAACTTAATTTCTCAAACTGATCCTTCTTTTCATAGCAAGAAAATATAATCTCCAACTGTAACACAATGGCATAGCAAGTTTTTTAATGGAAAGGCTCAGTGCCAAACTAAAAGGAAATGACAACAGAGTTATGGACCTGTGGCAGCCTCTGATAAACCACTTGCACGGTGGTCTAATCCAAAGGGGAAGGGGTGCATTGGAGTTTCTGTGTAATATGTGTCACAAGCAGCTTTGCTTGTACACAATAGTAATAGAGGAATACTTTGTGTTTAAAATGTGTCTGTTTTTTAAGACCTTTACTGTGTAAGTGCCATCCAAACAAGCAAGGGTCGAGTTCAACAATATAGTCCTCTGACAGTGATTTTACTTTGGTACTGACTTACCAAACTCCACTACCCCAAAATGAAGGATGGAGAAAATAACATATAAATTTAACTTCCATGTTGCTACTTAAAATATTCAAACCTTTTGCCCCATTTTTGGATCAGATACAGAAAAGTGAAGTTAAAATAAATAAGGGAAATTCATGTCCTTGTGCACACTTTAGTATATGCAAGTAGTATCATCTATTGTGTAGCCCATTATTATTTTGAGAATATTGTCATAGATTTTCAGGGGGGAAAACACATCCGCTGAGCAATAGTTATATAGCCATTTCCTGCTCATGGTGGAGAATTGCAACTTTACCGTTTTCATAATACCCTCTCCCCTCTAATGCCCTCCTGTAAAAAGGCAGTGAGGTGGGTTCAACCTCCAGATAAAGACAGAAATGTCCCCCAAATAGCCCCAAAACTGATAGTAGTTTGTAGTTTACGACACAGTGCAAGCGAAGAACCTAACCTGTAATTTTTAAAAGCATTTTAATCTCTGGGTAAAGATTCTCACATTATCTACATGTATCTGCTGTACCTTTGTGTAATGTCTGAGTTCAGGGAGAAATGTTGACGCTGCTACTTTTCAGATGACAGCACTGATTATGATTTTTAAATTGATCAGTATTCTTGGAATTCCTGGAATTGATTTGAATAATTTGCCATATTTGAATTAGAGCTGCAACAATTAGTTGATTAATCGATTAGTTGTCAACTATTAACTTAATCAGCAACTACTTTGATAATGATAATAAAGTGTCCAAATTCTCTGATTTCAGCTTCTCAAATGTGAATATTTTCTGGTTTCTTTAGTCTTCTATGACAGTAAACTGAATATCTTTGGGTTGTGGACAAAACAAGACATTTGAGGACGTCACTTTGGGCTTTGGGAAACAGTGATCAACATTTTTCACCATTTTCTGACATTTTATGGACCTAACCACTAATCGATTAATTGAGAAAATGATGGACAGATTAATCGATAATGAAAATAATTGTTAGTTGCAGCCCTAATTTGGCATCCCGGTGATGCAAAGGACTAATTTAATTGCTGCATTTCAAGTCAAACCAATGAAAGTGTCCAACAGTAGAATCAATACATTTTACAGTTCAGAAAAGTTATTAATCACTCATTCAGCTCCTGTTGTTCAGCTTCCACAGAGGTAGGAGATATGTTTTGATTAACTCACAGTCTTGGCTCTCGTTTTAGTCACTTTGTGTTCATGGTGAGAGAGTTACATAAACGATGAAAAGGCATAAACCTGTTTTGCGTTTAGAGCGCTGAGAACGATTCCTCCTGACAGGCCGCCTTCCCTGGATACTGTTTAAGACTCTTCCACCTGACATTGAACATGATATTAATATGAAACTCACGCCGACTTGGCAGGTGTCTGCTGTAATTCACAGACACTCACCAGCATCCACATTAAACAGAACCTCCCTTAAGTGTTTGCCCCTGGACAAAGCACAAAGGCTTTATTTTGAAAAACGGCCGTATCTCCATCCAGTCGAGCCCTGCAGCGTCTTCCCTCTGACTCTCTTTTCTTTCCTTTTCCTTCGGTGTCTCTCTGTCTTCCCTTTCCCTCTGAGATTGTTTGAGTTCCACCTGCAGTTGTCATATCTCTGTTTCCTGTCACCTGTCTGCTGTGAGCAGGCGGCTTAGGAGACTTGGCCCTGGGCTCTGAGTGGCAGCGGCAGAGTATGAGGAGCTGACGGGGGGAGAATACAGGTGTCTGTAACCTTATCTCTTTCTCTTCTGTGTTTGTCTTTCCTCTGCTCTCCTTCTCTTTGTCAGGGACATGGGTGAGCGTTACCGTCGGGAGATGCTGGCTCACGGAGGAGCCAAGGAGCCCATGCTGATGGTGGAAGGTAACTTACAATGTCCAACCTTTTTATTTTCCCCCAAATGTTGAAAGAATCTTTTCACATTTACCCATAAAAGTCAATGAAGCACTTTATTTTATTACCAGTTCATCTCAAAATGTTTGGGTTACGTCAGACTTGTAAATTGCATTTTTAGGCCTCAGGTCTCCCTCCACTATTTTTGGGCTCCTGACCTTTTGACCCCACAGCCTTCAGGCAGCTGTCGTCCCACCTCGTACATGACACCCGCCTTTGGCTGATTTTGATGTTTTGTACCGCAGTTTAACAGCTTATGGATTCCCCAGAGTTCATCTCCAGGTTTCCTTTAGTTTAGGAATTAAAGTGTCAGTCCAGTAGCACCCAGTAGCACCAGTAAAATAGTTTGTGTATAATTACTGTAACGTAATGCTGTTGAATTTGTTTTGACACGCTGGACAGCCTGGAGGGTCACCTGCTCTTGAATTTGTTGTTTTCTCTCCAGCAGTCTCCTCTCATATGAGACAGAAAAACATCCTGATTGCTAGTTACAATCTGCATTGGTGGGAAAGTGTCCACACATAAAAAGTTGGACCATGAAAGCAACTAAATCAATTTTTGTTGAATTGATTTGTTTTTACACACTTGACAAGGTTTCTTTTTTAAATGATCAAATTGTTAAAATAAAATTATCTAGAAGATTACAGAAGAAGAAGAAATAAAGAAATTACATAATAAATAAATGAATTAAAACAATACATGGTAATAGAAAACATTGTTATGTATTACCATAAATACTCCCATTGCTTAGTAACAATGAATTCACAATACAGAAAAACTTAGAAAACAAACAAAAACAAAACTAAGAAAAGGGGAACATTTTCACATTATTACTTATTATTTTGCAGAAGAGATTTCAGAAGTTCACACATCGATAGTATCTTGTTAATGTTAAGTCCCATGCGTTCTGCTTAAAGTATAAATGGTTGGTAAAATAAAATTACCAACCATTGGGCATGGTTAAGAGAATGCAGGGGATTCATTACACAGCAGTTAAACCAGATAATAAGATTAGAAAGTAACATTATTGTTGGGTTGATGATGCCAAGGAAGGACCATCAGTCAGTGATGAGCAATGATTTGGAGCAAGTAGGTATTTACATGTGAAGTAAGACTGACTTTCTTGATGTCCATCACAGTCCTTTAACCTCAGCGGTAAAGGTTGTGTTGAAGATCACCCGAGGGGAAATGCAGTACTAACTTGTCCTCAGACAGAAGCAGCTGTGAGTCCATCATCAGTCAGGTTGAAGTTTTTTCAGGTGTTCACAGCTGCTGCTGTTGTTGTGGTTTGGCTCGCTCTGTGCTTCAGCCCCCACAATGGCACATATTTACCAGTTTAACACACCTCCCAAGGTTTCTTATCTTTGTTTACAAGAGCTTTGTCAACCCGGAGACACAGCCGGTCCTGCTGCGGTATAAAATGTCGAGTCAGCTCCCTCTGGCAACCATACACTATTCATGCTAGTCCAAACTCTTTTCTGAGGTCAGTTATTTGATCTGCTTTAAAACAAAATCTAGACTAAATGACATTATGCATTATGCTGCTTTTTCTTTGAGCACAGACAAAATCCAGAAGGCAGGAAAGACAGACATGGATGATTATGGGTTTGAGCCCTAAAAAGTGCTGACTGTGCAAGGCTGAAAACACAGACTGGTACATTCCACCGTGTGTTTAACCACAGATCAGCTACAGTTTTCAGCCATGCTGGAGGCGTCGCTATGGAGAGGGAAATGTCGGTCAGTCGGTCCACCGCTTTGGTCCAGGCTGAAATATCTCAACAACTATTTGATGGATTAAAATTGAAATTTCTTACAGACATTTATGATCCCCAAACGATGAATCGTAGTGATTTTGGTGATCCCCTGACTTTTGCTCTAGCACCACTGTGAGGTTCACATATGTGATTTTGAGGGAAATGTCTCATTAACTATTGGATGCAATTTGTCACAGACATTCATGTTCTCCTCAGGATGAATTGTAATAAGTTTGATGATCCTCTGACGTTTCCTTTAGCAGCATCATCAGGTCAAAATTTATGACTGAATACCTGCAAAACTAATGACAATCCCATCATCATCAGCTGTACCTTGTGTTTAGTGCTAATGTCTAGTGCAAATGTTAGCATACTAACTCAGTAAAATAACTAAGACCTTGTAAACATCAGCATGTGATTGTGAGCATGTTGGCATGCTGATGTTAGCACTTGACTCTTCGTCTTGTTTGGCTGTATTCTTGTGTGTCTTTTGGTTTTTCTTTAACTTTCTAATCATCACACTATAGTTATTCAGGTTATGTCCTTTTAGCAGAAGCTGTAGTTTATCTTTATATGGGCTTGACAGGCCAAAAAATACTACTTCCTCCTGTTGCCCTCTTCCCTTCATCCTCCCATCACTTCCTCCGCTTGTTGAGCCATCACTGTGGCATGTCTGGGCAAGACAACAGAAGAGAAGGTGAGAGGAGCGAGACAGAGAGAGGGAGTATTAATATCAGGTGACATTTGGGAGTGTACTGTAAATCTCTCCCTCAGGGTCACCTCCTCCCTCCTCCGTCGGATTGTCCTTCTGACAGCTCCAACCAGGGCTGCGCCCAAACTCTGAAATTACAACCACCAACAGATCATATCCTTGCTATTATATCTACTGACCAATTAACTGTTGTTGAACTGACAATATTTGCTTTTATGGCTCCCTTTGAAGTGAATGCTACTCTAATTATAGGCCAAGGCCCTGTGTGCAGGATAGTTATCAGGGTCATATTGATCCCTCTGGCTGCCTTTCCCACCCATAAGTCATTGTTCGAGCCCCAAGCATGTAAAAATGTCTGCTTCAGCATTGATACTTTACCAAAAGAATTTAATTTTATAACAGAAAACGCAGATCAAATCAAAAGAACCTTGAAATGGCTAAATGTTAGTTCAAGTCTCACATTTTTTGGCAGTTTCCCTTAATACAGTTTTCAGTCCACTTTCACTCTGTGCACCTGTATTTCATTATTATTATGAAGATCATCTCAAAACTTTTTTTTTTTCATCATAATAAAATCTATTCCGTGTCTGGAGAAATGCTCAAACTAACATAAAACGAGACTCATCCAGCCACCTCGGCATTTTGATGGCTATATATGTCCTCATGATTTACCTTAACATCATGAAAGCTGTAGTCAAGAGTTATAAAACTGCGTCAGTGCATGTGCCGAACCATTCAGCTTTTCACCACTGTTCGCTGTGGGGTTGAGAGGTTCATAGCAACCATCTTGAATTCCTATTGGGGAATGGAAAAGGAGTTTGAAGCGAATAAGAAGGGCCCTTTCATATCTAAAGCAGTATTTAGGCCAGAAGAAAGCAGAAGACTTGAGGAAGGATACAGAATCCAGATCCAAACCCATTACACATAATCCTTTCAAACAAAAGACCCTTATAAATGGAGGTGTGTAACATTTCCCTGCTATCCCCTCTGGCGAGGTGGTAGAGGGGGCACAGGGGCACACAGGGAACCGGAGCAGGCCCAGCAAGGCCAATCAGAGGCCAGTCTTTATCTGCGTGGCTCCCTGCCCGCGACTGGATGTTTCCCAGGAAAGACGGTGTTGAAATGTAAACCCGGGCATTAAAGCCGGGGCAGCAGCATCAGGACTGAGTGAGTGAGTCAGAGAAAAAGTGAGGGCAAGCAGGAAGAGAAAGGGAAGGAGAGAGTGAAAGGTGATCGACTGACTGAACTGAACCTCCACAGAGAGGGCTTTCATGGCCCAGACTGTTCCCATAGCCCCGACTGCCGAGCACAGAAAATGGATCTACTTGGACTCGGTAGCCGAGTCCCAGGACCGTGTTAGTTCTTTGTCTGGAGGCAGCTTGACTGAACAGTTCTTATGACTTCCTGCATAGCCGCTAATAAACCCCCGAGAGCACGGTGGTCTGTACAGTCCCACAACACTGTTGTGACAATGATGTATAGTTCTGTCTGAACAGGAGGAGAGGGTTGGATAAACTTCACAGCTAAGATGTAAAGCTGCAAAATCCATCATTTTTAGCCTGTACTTAAAACCAGACGTGATTTGTGATGAAAATTATGGTTCAGTGCTTCATACAGCGCAGGTACAGAGGGAGGTGTCTTATCCTTGATTTAGTGCCAGTAGTTTACCTTTTGATGACCACAGCTGTGAAGAAAAAATGTAATTTAAGTCCTGAAACATTTGAAGAAATACTTGTCGTCGCTGCAGACATAGATGGCAATTTGTTGTAGCTTTTGTGTGATGGAAATCTAACCAAATGGATCAATTTTAAATAAATGTGACAATTGTAGTTCAGTTATCGCTGAACACAAATTACAGCTGAGGCTGATGGGAATGTTATTTCCAGTGTGTCTTTTAAGATAAGATAAGATAAGGTGAGATGGTACTTTATTTATCCTGAGGGAAATTGTTGCTTTTTTTTTTTTTAAAGCTT
>NTHP01000381.1:105471-136694 GCA_003416845.1 Oplegnathus fasciatus | reverse complement strand
TAACTTTGTTTTGAAAAGTGCTGTATAAAAAGCAAAGTAAAGTAGTTCTACAGGTTTTTTTAGTTATAAACTACACCAGTCAGCCACAACATTAAGTACACCTGTACAATCTAATGTAATCCAATACAACAGCTCTGCCATGAATTCTACTTTTATGAAGCTTATAATTTTTCAGTTTTTGTTGACGCTGTCAGAAAGGTAATAGTTCTACTTTATGTTTATTATTGAGGTCGTAGTGGGTGGTGGTGTTGTGGAGTGCATTATATTGAAAGGTGGTTTTAATATTTTGTTCACCCCATTTACATACATGAGAGGGGCAGCATTAATGTTGTGGCTGATCGGTGTAAAGCATTTGGACAAATTTTGACAAGTTTTGACCTGATGGTGATAGATGAAAAGTCAGGGGATCATCAAAGTTATTACACTTGATCCCGAGGGGAACATGAATATCTATCCATCCAATGGTCAGGGGAGTCAGCAGTCAGTGGGATTCATCCCGTGGCGACCATTAATGTCAAAATTTCATGGAAATCCAAACAATAGTTGTTGAGTTATTTCAGTCTGGACTAAAGTGGCAGACTGGCCAGCGTTGCCATGACTAGAATCACACCGTAGCTAAAGATCATCCGTTAGCATAAACGTTTCTAAAATATCATTAGATCCAAGATACATACATTTAAGAATCTCAGATTGTGGACGTGTGAAGTTGCATAAATCTGACTGTGCGTTTTAATACAGATTCATTTTATGCAGGTTGAGGTGGGGAAAAGTGTCTCACACTAAGAGTCTGGTTTGTTTTGTAGGGTTTATCCTCAATAACATTGCAGGTTTTTCTTCTCTGTTTTTTCTTTTGTGAAGGCACTTACTCAACAAAGAGCCTCCCAGTGCAATGTTTGTCATCACCCTTGTCTTGCTTGCTTTCTGGGCCCATCTTAAGTGCTGTTTGTAGAAAAAGCTTCCTGAACTTCAAAGGTGTAATTACAGAGGCAGTGAGCCGAAGGTTTGCCTCCAGGTTTGACAGAGGTAACTGCTTTTCGCACCTTGACATGTTTCGAATGGTTATGAGCGGCGGCGGAGCAGCCACTGAAGCAGCCAGAAATGTGTTTTGAAATGTGTGATCACAAACTCTTAAGTGACTTAAGTGAGCTCTGTGTGGCAGTCGGTGTATGAATCTTGTTTCACACACATACGGTGAGGCAGTGAGGTGGAGGCTCAAGTCACTGCATGCTACAGTTTGTTCACATTTGAAATGTACAAATGTGGCGTACTGCTGCTCCCTCCAAGTGGGTGTAATTGGCCTATAAAAGCAACCAATTAAATCATGAAAGAACAGAACTCAGCCAAACCCATGGGACTGGGATCAATAGCGCTTATAAAACAGCCAGTTTCAGCTAAGCCCTCTGATTGGTTAAAGACACTGTCCAACAGTGCTGATTAGTGCTCCAATAGCAGAATGCAGGTAAAACTGCTTACTACACTTCCTGTAAGGGAAGAAAATAGAAATTTATGGGCTTTTTGTAGAAAAGCTACAGGAAGCTGACAAATTTAACTAATGATCAAAATCTTAAAATTAAACCCATTCAAACAACAACAAAAAAAAGAAATGGGAATATTATTTTATCTGTTCTTAGAAGAATGCAGGTCAGCAGACAGTTTCTTTATCTGTGACCGAAAAAAAACTTTCTAGGCGGTTACTCTGATGTTTGATAAATTCAACCAGCAGTAGCTGCAGGCTGGGCAGCAATTTTGAAACATTTCTTCTGAATTCTTGTCCCCAGAGCTGTCATTACCAAGGCCCAGAGCTGTTAGCCAGCCACACAGGTCTTCATTTGACTGATACCCATCGCCCACCACCCTTCAAGTAAATAAATGATTCTCTGCATGCTGTGTATGTTCTCCTGTGAGAGATAAAGCTCTGTTTACTTGAAGGTACACCGTCAATGGAAAATGAGTTTCCATTTCTCAATGGAAAGAATCCCTCTGATCGGTACTGAGAAAACAACTATTTCAGATTAGAAGAGGCCGTGGAAGTCGAGCTAAAGACGAGGGTCTGTGATTTGAACGTTCCCACACCAGCTTGGAATAATTGGGCAGGGATAGAGAATGAGTAGTGCACTTTCCTCCCCTAACAAGTACTCTTGAAGTACCCTTGAGCAAGGTACTCAACTGCCAATAGCTCCAGTGCAAAGCGGGGTTTGGCTTAAAAAGTGCATTCTTAATCAGCAATTTGTCCGAGGATGCCGACGTTAAGAAAGATTCACTGTTATTTTTAATACTTTGTTCGTTAGGTGTCTTTCAACACCTGCCGTTTTACCCAAACTCTGTTGGCCACTCTGTTAACCCTCCAGGCCCTGAGATGACTAATGGGTAGAAGCCTTGTTCCTCAATGGCTGTGTCGGTGCCGTTATGAATGGAAATGGAAACTCTTAAATATGAGATAACTCACATGGCAAAGCCTCTGTCCTAAGGCTCTCCTAACAATGGACACAAAGCACGGCCTATGTTTAGTTTGGCTCTGCTTTTCCTCTGTGCCTCGCCAAGAGCGAGTGTATAGTTCTGCCGACTGTAACGCTGTCAAGCATGCAGAGTTCAGAGTACTGTATCTGTACTGCGGCGGGGCTGTTGTTGTGAGGTGGCTGGGACTACTTTTCACCAAAGTACTTCCAGTGAGGTCTGTGGATCACCCAGTGTGTGGGGGAAAACATGTTGCTGTTGAATTATTTGTAGTTTTTCAAAGCTGTAAGCTCCACAAATACAATTTAATTCCCCTCCAGTGTGTTTGGGTGGAGGCAGAAATCTCTAAACCTGAACAATAAAACTATTTCCACGGATGAATACTGCTGGGGGTTAGTAAGAATTTGGATGAGCTGACCCTTTAAATGCAAATAAAAGGTGTGTGTAACACAGTGCAAAAGAATCCACTGTCTAGGTGTTTATGGTGGTAGCAGTTTGAGGGGTTTCTACACACATTGCTGTGATTCACACTGTAGTTTACCCTCTGTGGACTACACAGCTCCACCATTTACCTGTGTGGTGCTTTTAATTCAAAGGCATCCATTTTCTTTAGCTTTAGTGCTTACCTTTTTACAGCTGATTGTGCCCTGTCGGTCTGTTTTGTCTGACTCGGCTCCTCCTCCTTGTGTGTATCTATAAAAGCAGCCTCTCAGATCAGATACTCCTCCACAGTATTGTTATGACTTTGAGGTTATCTGTGCATTCCTCTCAAACTCTCCCAGGGATCTGGGTCGAGAAAAGACTCACTCCTCACTGCTTATTGTTGTACCTCTCTTCATCTGCTGTCGCTTGCCGTGTGAGACCCAGGTGCTGACACCCCCGAGCTGTCGGTGATGGGCGCTATTGTTTACCTGACTAACCACCTCCATCTGTAACTCCTTTCTCTCCCCTCCTCCTCCTCCTCCTCCTCCCTCTCTGCCTCTCTCATCACTCTTGTCATGTTAACTTTGCTTGTTTAACACACTAACCTGTGGCAGGCGAGGCTCCAGACATCAGATCCCCCTGTGGACACACAGTCAGGAAATTACATCCATCAGAGAAGGTGCTGGTGACGCTGCAGACCGCGTATGGAGAGTTCAAATTGGTAGCTGAGCCCCGAGCGGCTCACACACTGTAAAAATCAACCAAGTAAACAAGTGTCATGTCAGAACATGTGTGTACCTGTACTCTTGTTTCTTACACTTGCACTGGTGCAGCGACTGCCCTTTGAGCTGCAATGATCCTCTGATCCTCTGACCTCTGACCTTCGTGTGGAGTCTTGCAACTTAAGACATTCATCCAAGAATTAGTCAAATGTCCCATCAACATATAATCGTTCTCTCAATCGTGACCAACCTTTCATTTTCATTCCTAAGCAGGAGTTCCCTGATCATGAAGCCTTTTAGATTAAAGCTGCACTAATCAGTATTTTTATATTGGCAGTGTTAAATGGCTAACGTGTAATGCGAAAGGAGAATTATCACCTGACTCAGCAGTTCCCTTCAGCTCTGTGAAGCGTTTTAGCGTCTTTCATCCTGTTGTTTTGGTTGTTTTGGTTTTATCGTCCGCGACCGTTAGTGACTAGCTGGTGAACCTTTAATTTGAAATACGTCCGATACAAATATAGGTGTTTTTTTGCTTTAAATACTCAGCTGAAAAACAAATCGCTAGTGACACATCGCATACCAGCATTTGTCGCGGATGTCAGCCAAGTTTTAAGAACACCATGACTAACCATGTCATGTTCGCAAGCTAGCAATGTTGTCATGTTTTGTGAAATGTACACAAAACCCTGTCGCATTCTAGTTAATACATTATTACATCTTATTGTACCATTTAAGTGACATTTCACCCCAACACTCAAGAGTTTCTTCTGGTCTAGTAGCTGATTATTAGGAAAAAAACAAAAAATCAGAATGTTAGCTTTGTCATTGTTAGCATGCTGACGTTAGCATTTAGCTCAAAGTTCAACCTCACAGAGCTGCTAGCACGACAGTTCTGTAAATTGTATTTCCTTACAATCCCAGCTCTCTGAAGATGGATTTAAGTGCAACTTGATAAGCTGACCTCAATATCTTCTGTATTAACGCCTGTTAATGCAGCGTGAGCTGTTCTTAGCATTTTGGTCTCCACTTTAAAGGGGCCATCGACTGCCGTACACGTCAACAGTGGTCACAGCAACAACATCCTTCAGCTCTTTAATCCGGGGTATCATTTATGAAACCATCGCTTTCATGTGGCTGCCTTGTTCCCAGGGATCCAGGGGCCTTGCGGTTGTGGTGCGTTAGGGACCCCTGTATATTGGTATCATCTTGTAGCCAAGGGGCAGGGTGCGACCGGTGGGTAAGAGGAGATGATAATCCCCTCTCTGTTGCTCTCATGCAAGCAGATTCACTGCAGGCCGGGCCAAACCTGCGCTCAGTTTCTACCTGCTGAGCCAGTTTCAGGATGGCAGCAACATGGACTCCCCAGTGTGTGTGTGTGTGTGTGTGTGTGTGTGTTTGACTGGTCATATCTTGCTGTGTGTCCATGCGTTCAGGATCGCTGTGTGAAACTCTTTGCGTCTCCGTTCATGCGTGCCTGTGCAGACATGCTTGTTTTTGAGTGTGTGTGCGTGTGGGTTGGAGTGTGTGTGCGTTGGAGGTGACCCATGCAGGAAAGAGGGGGAGGGGGAGAGTGCCTATTTACATTGGCAGCTACACAAGGGGAAATGAACTGACTTCAAAGCGGGCGTGCAGCTGAATTGTAAAGCGAGCAAGGGAGTCCTCCACGCATGAGCTGGCAGACAGGCTCTCAAAACACAGACAGACATTCCCAGGACTTGCTCGCCGGCTGCACAGTCATATTTGCTCTACGGCACTAGTCCCAGTCTGGTGTAACGAGAGCGTGCATATGAGTGTGTGAGCTCTGTATCACCCCTATAAAGCACTATAACACGTACAGTATACCTTTTTAGTTTTGTTAAAGGCAGAAATAGAAGATGTTGAGAACTTCACGGCTGCGTTTTACTACATGCAGTCCGTTGGATCATATCACCGTCTGAGGCCTGTTAAAGGTGTCCACAAAGCTTGTTTCTCTGAGTTTCTGTGCCTGGTTACACTACTTTTCTGTATAAGGAGAATGTGTGTGGGTGCATTTCAGAAAAACAAAAAGCGCTGCACCCTGTCTTTAATGATTGGATGTAATAAATGAAGTTTTGTGTTTCAAAATGTGGAAATTTCCTTATACTGTCACTTTAAAATACACAAATTAGAATGTAACATTGTGCTGACTATAGACATCAGATTACAAGATCCAAAAGTTAAAAATAAAACCATCCTTAAAATAAATTATACGAGTAATGATGACATGAACTGGAGCAAAAGTCTCTGGAGCAGCAGCCTGTATCCATGAACTTAATTGGATTTTAGCTTAATTTGGGATAAAAATAGCACTTGCTTCAAAGGATTTCTTAAAAATGGCCCTTTTTTTTTACCTCAGAGTGCTCTGTTTTATAAAACCACTGCAGTGACTTCAGCTTCAGTGTTCCAAAAAATCATCCCAGTGGCCCGCCAGAGCTTTTTTTTCCTTCCCAGAGACAGATGTGTATTGGACACACACACCCTAAGACCTGCTGCTCTGTGTTTTTCTGTGGCAGGGATGCTGCAGAGACGGCCCACCATCGAGGAATTTGTGGATGCGCTGGTGTCTGAGCTCAACCCGAACTTTGAGACCTTCATCATGGACTCTGAAAGCTGAGAGATGCCTCTGGCATCATGGAAACGGACTTGAACCTTTACAAAGCAAAGAGAGCACTAATGACGCAGGGCCAAGAGGTGACAGACATGGCAGCAGGGTGCACGCTCATTCTTACTAAGCATTTTACTTTGTCTGTAAATGAATTGTTTTTGCATTTTATATATTGCTGGTCTCTCTTAAAGTCACATTGACTTATGTGATATATTTGGTTAATTCTGCTGTCAATATAAACCCTGAAGCCTCCTGATTATGTCTAAATATTGATTGTTGCAGATTATGGTAAACTGTGTCCCATTCACAGACACTTTCCCGATGCTCTGGACTCCCTTGTGTCACCATTAATGGTTTTTCAACAGATTCAACAGTTAACATGCTGTTTTACAATTTTGAGTTTGTACTTACGTTTTTTCACCTTTTGTCCGCACTGAACTTTTTTAGAAGAGAACAGAAAAATGTACATTGTCATGTAACATATCCCTATAAATTCATTCAGTTCATATTTTTCTGCTTTTCATCGTTCAATCTGCCTTTTATTCTCAGTAATACTGGTTATCCCCTCATTAAATGTCCATTTTCAGCTCACACACCAGCAGAACATTGTTTTTTCCTGATCAAATCAGCGTGAGGAAGAATACTTAATCTGCTCTTCCTGTCATGCGGTCATTGTTTAGGCTTTAAATTAATACCGCTCCATCTGTTTTGTCTGTCAGGAGGAGGGGGAAGGAGGAGGAGGAGGTGGAGGTGGTTGAGGTCAGAGAGAGAAATTCAGCACTTTGTGTTATGAATTTTCAGTCAGAAATTAGAAAGTTGTAGCTGTTGTAGCATAGTGTAGAAATATAAGTCAGTTGTATTATTATGGAAAGTTAGTATTTATATTTAAAATATAAGTACTGTTTACAGAGCCTCTTGTACTGTAGCTTGGTTTCTAAAGGAGTTTTTCACATTTACACAGACGCTCCAGAACATACAGTTGCTCGACAGACTGCATGTTCAACAGATGCAAGCAGCTGCTCCCTGTAACAATGTCCTTGCTTGCCTAGCTCAGATATGAGACCCGAGGCAGGCGGCAAGGAGCAGCTTCGCATGGTTATTGAAGGTGTGAACACGCCATCAGAGAGAGACGGAGCGAGCTGGGTGGCTCGAACCACACAGAAGCTGCAACACAGCAGTTCGACTGATTGTGTGGATATGAAGTGTCTCCAGCACAACTGTACTGTCATTTCAGATGTTTGTTGTTTGATGTTTTTTCTGTGATCGACTTCCAGTTGAACCTGAGGCAAATGACTGTGTGGCTGCACTTCAGTTGAATTTAGAAACAATGTTAGTGAAGGGATTCATTATACTTAAAACTCCATAAACTCCATCAGTTTCACACATCAGAATTGGTTTGTTTGTCATGAGGAGTACTACTCACCCTGTGAAAACAGTTGAACAGTGTTACACTCAGTTACCAGTTTATTAGGTACGCCTAGCTAAAACTAATGCAATCTAATACACCAGAGCTGTGGTAAATCCTCCTAAGTCCTTGATGACGGTTAAAATTCAGTTTTTGTTCAGACTGGTTTAGAGGGGTGTTGATTCAACTGTATGGTCATTTTGGAGGCAGCAGTTTGTGGTGCTGCTGAACTGTATTGCATCATACAGAGAGGTGTTTCTATTATTTTGTCCACCCCATTTATATCAATGAGGGTAGGCTAAATAACAGAAACACCTCTCTGTTTGAAAGACATTGGTGTAGAGGGTAGGGAGTCTAACGAAAAGACACAGTTGAGTTGTACGACTGCAAATAAGGATTATTTTCATTACCAATTCATCTTTAAAATATTCTTCCAGAATAATCGATTGTTTTGTTTATAAAATGTGAAAAAATAGGGAGAAATTTCCATCACAGTTTGACATCTACAAAATGCTTGTTTTGGCTGACCTACGCCCAAAACTCAGAGATTAGTCAATTATCAAAATAATTGGCAATTTACTTTCTATTTTATTTTTGTTTTTGATCAACTAATCATTTCAGCTCTAGAGTTGCATTATGGGAAGTGTAGGATTCAGCGTTTTTGGAGCTAAAACCAAACTAGAGACAAAAAGTCAGGATATCTAAGCATCTGAGGCATTCCTTGTGAAACTATGGAGGTGCATTACTAAATCGCTTGATTTAATGAAATCAATAAAGAATTGAGAAAATAAATCCCTCAGTGTGTAAACTTGTTCAAGTGGTTTATTTACAAAAACAATACGTGGAAGTGACCATTCACGACCATCAACACTATAACTGGGGGAAGAAAAGCAAACATATTGTCAGTCATGTCTATGTTACAAAAATATTGACCTGTTTTAATATTTTACAGTATCTACAACACATTTATCACTTAAACATTCCTCGTCTTAACTTGCTCCATGTTATCAAGATTGTCTTCAATGTGCAACATAATCACTTTTGACACTTTTCTTCACACCTCAGATTTTACAACTGTTAACTTTTTTTACACACAAAAGCTTCATGACACCAGCTGCTAGACCGGCGGTACGGTTTATGTTCTCCTACATGTGAAGATGCAAGACATTCTCAAGGCGGAGCAGAGGCTCACTTTGATTCACTTTGCTCTGCGGTATCAAGTCAATACTCCTCGACGTTTGAACTTCATTCGATTTCACCTTCTGGGCCAGCAGGTTCACATTCTGTGTGTGTGTGTTTATGCCTTTGCCCTCGTGCTTTGCTTTTCCTCAGCAGTGCTTTTGTTTGCATGTATGTACATATTCTGTTTGGACCCTTTGACGAGGGGCTCTGAGGTCAGCGGCAGGCATTTCAAAGAGGCGGCGCGACCACGCTTGAGAGTGGCTGCTGGGGTGGCGTGGGGTGCGGGGGGGGACTAGTGAGTAATCTGATGCGGGATCTGAACGCGCTGTTGTTGAGTCCAGGGTGGTTCAGGGGTGGAACACGAGCCAAAGAAATCCATGTCATCCTGGAAAGAGAGCAGGAAGAGGAACACAGACACGCAGTTGATTAGTAACGTATCTACCCGGAGCCAGCCAGGGGCCGGCTTAAAACAGGATAGTCTTGTCTACATCAAAGAACTTGTGGTAGCTCTTGTTTCTTTTACCAGCTGCTCTTCATGGACACACACACAGCAAAGTCCCAAGAGGAGCCCAAGTGTTAGAAAACAATGGTTGCAGGAAATTGACATGCAGCAGTTTGAATGTTCTCTCACAGATTTAGCTCTCCGAGGGTCTATAGTATTTATTTCATATATTCTCTGTGTTTTGTGGAGTGGGAGAGGCCATATTTTTTCTCCTTTGCAGATTTGCTCTCACATACTTCCCTCTTTGCTTGACACTCTAAACACTCAAGAGGATCGTTTAGCAGTTTGCTTTGAGGCAACTCATTTCAAATGCCAAGGGAGTGTCTTAACACACCTAGCAAAACATTCATCATAAGGAAAACTGATTCATATCCAGGGAAGTGATCAGCAAACCAGAAGGGGGTTCAGGAGAAATGTGTGTGCAGTTTTGTGTCTAGAACCATGTGAAATGAATAATGAATAAAAAGTCATGTTCACAGGTTTCTGGTCTTTTGCATGAGAGCAATATGTCACCTCACCTTCCTGACTTGATGAGTGCTGTCTGGGAAGAAGTGCATCTGTCGCAGCGTCACTGTAGCTCCGTCTGGTCCCCTCAGGAGAATTCTCCCTCGACTTGCACCCTTCCTCTTCATCCTCCTCCTCTTCTTCCTCCACCTCCAGTCTCCCTGCAGGTTCAGCGTTGCACGGAGGCAGCCCCAAACACTCTGCGGGTTCTGAACTCCCTCTAGTCCCGTCAGCCTCTTTGCAGACAGACTCCAGACGTCCTCCCTGCTGCACTGGGGTGCCCTCCTCATCCTGGTTTGTATTTCTGGGGAGCGGAATGAAGAAAGCTGTGGTTATTATCACCATGAATTTCTGTTCACAGCCACACCCTGAGGTGTTCCACTTTTATGTGAGATGCCTCTGTTTGTTCTCAGCGCTTCAAAGAATCTAATTAACCACAATGAATTAAGTCTACAGCACCTTGAATAGCAGAAATGAGACTGTTGTTAAGTGTTTGCCTGCCTACTGTTCCCAGGTTTACTTCCCAGGTGTACCAAACACTAGCTGATGGGGAATGACACTGTGAAGTTCACAATGAACGACACAACTACGTTAATTAAGTGTTTTATTGTAAACAGTATAATATTCTATGCAGTTGGGACCAGTTGAGCTACAGTAATTGTCTTCTATACTTTGAGCCATATATAAAGCGTAACTTCTATACATTGGAAACACCTGCAATTGGGTACATGACTGTTATTTTATTCGTTTGTTGGGTGGTTGATGTTTAGCTATTAGCCAGCTCCGATGGTTCAGCGCAGCCAGCAGAGCGTGGTGCAAACACTGCAGGGTTTTATAGTCATTTCCCTCAGGGCTGAAAAATGTTTGCAGTCATGTTGCACCAAACACCTTGTTGTGTTCAGTAGTAATGCAGCACATGTAATATGGTATCAGGTGCAGCTGTTCAGTAAGTGATTATGTTATTTGTCTTCGTCCTATCCTACCGCCCTCTATTCTTTAAAAAGGAAAGAAAGAATTATTGCAACATTAAATTTTCATTCATCCTCATGAGCTCACAATTTCCTCACCCGTCACTGAGGCTCATCTGGGACTGGAAGGGACTGTTGTCCTGGCTGCGGCCCAGACTGCAGCTCTCATCACAGCACAGGGATGGGATCAGGTGGACCGGACCTGAACATCACACAATCAACTTTACACAAATGGAAACTAACCCACCATCACCATCACCTCCTAGTCTAAAGGCACAATGAGGCCACTCTAAAGTGCACTGCTGAAGTTAGAATACAATACTTTCCTTACAGTCATCAGTTATTTGATGCCAAAACACAGCTGTGGTATAAAATCTCTTCAGTCTGTACTACAACCTACCGCAGGTGTGTCCGGGGCCCAGGTGACACTGGCAGCAGGGTCTCTGGGGAAAGTCGTGGAGCCAGCGAGGGTCCAGGCAGGACAGCTCTGCTCCACTGTAGGGACAGTCCTGGGACCTCAGAGATGCCGCTGAGGAAACATGTTGGAGACAGTCAACCAACAACCCACAGCCCAGTGCAGCAGAGATCTTCTACTGGTACCACTAATAATAAGGTATCCTTTATCAAGCTTTTACAAATCCTCATAATTAATTGTAACTGCTCTATAAAGCATTAGTAAAAGATTTATTAACCAATAATAAAGACATGTATAAAGCCTTTATAAAGGATGCCTTATTAGAAGTTGGTACACTTTGACTTTTATAGAAAAAATGCTTCTTGCGTATTAAAAATAATAACAGAAACTAGTCTGGAATGTTTTTGTGTAATTGCTGCTGTCAGGTGAAATCCTCACAGCTCCAGTTGTGTTTATCTGACTAAACTTACATGCTCTCTTCTGTGTTGGGAAATGCCTCACAACCCTCGGGTCCATGAGGCCGATTAAAATTCCTTTGTATAATTTAAAAAGCAACTGTGTTAGCGTTTTGTAGCGGCTTGGGTGAAGGGTGGGGTGCATGTTTGGACTGAGTGAAACTACTGACAAAAATATTTAACTCATGCATTCACCTTGCACCTTTACAGTGAGAAAAACACATAACTGGTAACGCCTTGGTAACTTCTAGCACACTCTTTGTTTCAGACGAGCTTACAAGGGAAACGTGACGTAATTAATAATTTTTTGCCCCGGGACGTTTCACATACTCACACACTTTTGGCCTCTAGAATGCTGCTCATTATACAAGTTCCCACAAATATGCAACATCAGGGTTTAATGAGGCTTAACACTAGAGATCACAACTGACAGATGAACTGGCACTCTGTTTGTTTAGTTAACAAAAGAGTGATGAAATCATGCTCATCCAGCCATATAGTCATCTTATTAAAGGCTCTATAAGTGCCACTCATATTTTAACATACAAATATGTAGCTCTTGCACAACACTGATATATTAAAAATTCAGCGAGTAACACATTTGGGCGGTTCAAAGTTCATTGCTCACTGCATAGATCCACATAGAAAGCAGTCGCAGTGGTGCATGAAGTATCTCTAGTGTTACAATGTGAACCTAACTTTAGGCCATTTATTAAACACACCTGTCCTGATTCTGGAACATCTTTTTTAGAGACACACTGAAAATGTGAATGCGTGCAGATGTTGTGACTCACCGCTGGGCTTCTTCTCCAGCAGCTGTCTCTTGCAGTATATGACACACAGGACCAGCAGGGCCAGCAGGACGGTGGCCAGAGCGCTGCAGATGACCGCGGCCAGGGCCATGTCCCGCGGGCTGGCCACCACCGGGGGCAGCGGCACCAGGTTCACACGCCCGCTGCCTGCCAGGAGGAACGGAGGGGGGATGAAGGTGAAATACAGCTGAACAGAGAAATGTTGTCTGATTCTTTGATTGACCACATTACAGCGGACCTACACAGCTTACTTCAAGGTGATGGGTGACATTAATATTAGACCAGAGTAAACAACCTAAATTGAGACAAAGCAGTTATGAAAAAGACATGACAACGAGAGGAGCAGTTACTTCATATTATCTGACACTTCTCAGCCAATCAGAATCGGGCGACGTGACACAAATTATCCCCTTTCGCCTTGAGCCAGTCATCTCTCTGCTAAAGTGTAATGAAATAAGCAGAGGAGTTCAAAGAGAAAACGCCTGTGGTGGATTCTCTCTTATCTGCCTCTGTCTCGTTCCCCACAGAAGATGATTTACAGACATTTCTTCCCCCCTGCCCCGCCCCCGGGCTCCTGCACATGCTAGTCACACAGCCCTGAAATCAAGAGGCAGACATGCTGGTCAGGCTTTTGAAATAGGTCGGGTATGAGTGTGTGGGCGACGGAGAGAGAAAAACAGATTGAACAGACAGGAGGTGTTTTTATGCTTCTGTGTGTCACTGTGTCTGTGGTGGTGAGCTGCGTGCACATGCACCGATTTCATGATTAAGCTGCTGTTAAACAGTTCTCCTCCTGCCCCGGGGGGAAACGTGATGTCACTGTTTGTCCCGCCTTCAGGACCCTTCACACACTCTCATATAAACACTTTTGGACTCAAGAATGCTGCTCATTATACAAGTTCTCACAAATACAGAACATCAAGGTTTAATGTGGCTTAACGCTAGATATGGCAACTTAAGACAGACAAACTGGCACTCTTGTCTGAAAAACTGGCTTCTGTTACATGTAATTATCCTTTCAAGCATTCATCAGAGATGAAGGCACAATATGTGATCCAAATGTAAATGAAAGAATAACAAAATTCAAAACACAACTGGAACTTTCAATCACTCAAACTGAATGGCATTTTGTTTTAAAAGGATGAACACAAGACAACTACGAGTTATTCACGTTTTCTGATACTGTTTAAAGCCGCATTACCTGATTTTGTTTTTGTTTGTTTTTGTCCACTTAGACGCAGTGGAACAAGCTGTAAACACAACGCTGACATACTATCACCTGATAAAAGTTGTTATGCCAAATGTGTTAGCGAACAGTTGCCTGTTTACACATCTAGCAGACTGTAAGCATTCATTTGGAGTCATTTTTCTGAACATTTCTGGCTCAGTTTTTGGTCTCTACCAACTCCTGAGGGAAATATCTCACTCTTTATCTGCTCACTAGTTGTGTCTGTCTGCTGTTTGTTTGTCAGAGATTTTTCACTGAGAACAGCTGCCTCTAGGAACGATCGATGAGAGCGGTGAGAGTGAACCAAAACATTACAGTTGTGGGCCGTAAAACCAAAACAATGAGCTGAAAGACACTATGATGTTCTGTAGAGGTGAGGGACACTCGGGTGATACTTTTCTGTGGGTTCGTCACGACAAACGACATCTTTTACATTACACGAAGGCATTTAATCTATTGTAAGTACGACAAGGTGACAAACACAAAATGCTTATTTTTTATTTCTCCGTAGTGTTATACTGAGTTATGTGTGTGAATTTATCTCAAATGTACACAGTCAAAGTCTAAAAATAATAAAGGATTGGGCCTTAAATACATTAGTACATTAGTAATACAATCACAATAACCCAGTGAGGGGAAAATACCACTCAAATGAATCCCTCACATTCTAGTCGAGGAGACATCACTCACAAATCACTGGTGTGCCTAATTACTCAACAGTCTCTGACTGGTGACGTGTAATTTCGAATGAAAACAACTTCATTTTCTGAAGTTTCTTCTGGCTACAGGTTGAGACTAAACCACGACATTACCGAATCATTTGGCTTTCTGGATTTACTTGTAGAAACGGGTTATGAAAGAAACCAGCAGTATCTGCAGCAGCACATTACTGATCAATCTCTTTGAGAAATGATATACAAAGAAACAGTTTCAGACATCCTGCGTGATAACAGAAAAATCTGGGAGCAGTGTTACATCAGCATGTGTCCCCCATGACAACCTCAGCTCTCTGGTTTGTAGCTTTAACAGGGAGTTGGAGGAGAAACAGTAGCACACCTGAATTGTCAAACTGACTGACATTTCTCTCTGAGGCTAAGTTCATGTAGCTTAACATAATCGTCTCTGATCATTATCAGTAATCAAATATAATTTTCCTGATCAACGTATCTATGATAGAGAGGGTGTGGGTCATTGCAGAGCAAACATTAGAAGTAGGCTGGTATGAAACAGATAGATAAAAAAATAAATTATGAGAGATTGTTGATGAATATGGCAAATATGATGAATGACTTTTTGTTTGAGAAAATCTTTTTCAGTTCGCCCTGCTGTTTGCTTTACAGTACATTAATCATAAAGGGAGCTGGTTTCAACCTTTTCACATCCAAGAGCTCTTTGTTATGCAATGTAAACATTACTTTAGCTCTGGGCAGTTTTTTTATTCAGCCAGATAGGGGATAAGGGTATTTTAACATTCCTTCTAAAGGAAAAAAAACCCTCAAAGCAGCGCTTCAAAACTTAGTTTGACCCAGAGGGCACAATAAAAGAGCATTTTGATGTCAAAAAGGTATTACATGTTATTAAAAAATATTGCCACATTCCAGTGTCAGAGCTTAAAAACAACAAGACACAGCTAAAATTATTGCAATTACTCCAAATAAGTTGCAGTTAATTTGTATTTAAATGCTCTGTGTACAATTAAGCTGATACATTTCTATTTTCATTTATTCCTACTGATCTTACTCAACAACAAAGTATCACTTTAAGACATAATAAAATTGAATCACAGTAGAGAGACAGAGTTGTTCTCTCACTATTGAAAAAGAATAATACACTGTATATAAAAATATATTTATTACAAAAAATTGTCATAATGATGAAATGTAATACCACCATGTTTAATATTTAAGTTTGAGACTCACACTGAGTTGTCATAGCAGGGATCTCCATAATAGTCTTCACATACACATAACCTATACTGTATTGTATTGGTAATCCATAGATAGTAACATCTGACCATGGTGTTTACATTTGCTCTTTATTGTCAAGGTCAAATCCAGCTCATCCAAGGTGAGCATCATCTCCCCCACAACACAAAGGCAGCCTGTTATCAGAGGCCCAGCAGCTGCAGCAAACACAGATAAACACTGGCCCATTGAAGAGACCTCACCTGCTGATATTATCTCCACACAAACCAGACCAATAAACCACAGCCTTTCATAGACTCCCTGCCTGTTGACTTTATAGAAAGCCACATACTCCAAATAAAAGAAGCACTTCTTTACACCTCAAGGGGATCTTTGACTTTTGTCTGTACAAACTCTTTTATGAGGTTCTTTAGGAGAACTGAGCACCGTGTTACTGAGAACTCTGAATAACAGAAGAGAGAAAATAAAAAATTTTCTGACATGTATAATGGTTCAACCCTGAAAAAAACTGGATCCAGCTATTTACCAAAGAGAACAACTAACATAAAGAGATTTTCTTGGACAAGATATTTTATAACCGACTGTAACCGTGAGATATCTAAAGTCTCTGAGATGATGGCATGAGATAAGAAAACTTTTGACTGCCATCAGGAATACGTTTTTTATCTATATCAACAACACACACGTCTGAACACATTCAGAAGTGTAATTCAGTGAATATATAAACAAGGGAATTTGCTCTGGCTTTCAAAGATTTGGAAATGTAACAGCTTTGATGCCTTTTTCATTTGATGCCATTTCAGACAGAATGTGAAATGTATGAGTTTAGTTCAAGGAGATGTGCATCTTATCATCTCTTATTCCTTGAAATTTTTGATCATGAATCCAGCTTCTTCTACTAGTTCGAGAGCGTCTGTTCTAGAAAAGCTTCTCCAGATGCAAATATATTCTACATGAAAACACTTTAAAGCTTTTTTCGAGCTTTTAGTGCCTATGACATATTGTATTTCAGGTTGTATTATTAAAGGAGGTACCAGAGACAACATATTAAATCTCCCTTTTGCATTCTTTTAAAATGAAACTGAACATGTCTACTGGAGTGGTTTATAAAATCTAAAAGTGTAACACCCAAGGTGTAAAACACTTTACAATCATCACTTCTTGTAATGTGGCAACACCAAACATCATTATGCTGTGAGGCTGTGTTTTGATAATTGTTTGATAACTTGACAGCAATGAGGATAAACTGATCATTCCAGCTGCTGACATCCGAGTGACTTTTTGACTATTGAAAGGCTCTGGTTTGATTTACTGGCGGGCAATTGTAGTTAGGAATGTTTCCTGTACCTTGCCAGCCTGGTATGTTTTGCGCCATCTGTGGTGAGAACTGACTGCATGAACCTTTGAAGTGAGTGAGCGTGCCGCAAGAGTGAATACAGATTATGTTTTCTTCACATTACAAGATGGAGTGTTGAGGTTATGAGAAGGGACAGAGGTTTGTTGGATCATGTTTCCTTTGGCTAGTCCTCGTCACGAGCTCTGTTGTATCTAAAAACCTCACAGGAGCATGTAAAATTGGTAAGTGGCGACTGACAGTAGCTGCTGCTCTCCAGAATTTGCCCCATTTCTTGAGAAAGATGGGATATCCTGCCTAAAATATCAAAGAAAACTGATGTTTTGTGCTGCATTTCAAAGCAACACCATTGTTTCTCTTCACATTGAACAAAGAAAGATACAATTCCCATCTGAATCTGTGTAAATCCGGTTGGAAATAGTAATAATGGCAATACAAGCTACAAAGAGCAGGTAGGATTCTTTGTACTTGTGTGTGTGCATGCATCTGTCTGCATGCCTGTGTGTGTCAGCATGGTCTAGTCAGCTCTCCGAGATCTACCGTGACAGTGAAAAACTCCAGCAGATGAAACACATTAAAGAGGCTGAAGGAATCCATAAAACACAATCTCGTTTTTACTCGGCTCCAAAAAGCCACTGGGGGAAAGGGAGGAGAAGAAAGGAGGGGTGGTTTAAGATTTACAGTCCACCCCAGACGGCGACTGCCTCCCCTGCACAGCTGCACCGTTGCCCCGGGCCAGTGTGGCCTATTAGAATGATCTGCCCTTTAAGTTTTCACCACCCTCCTCAAGATAACACTGGAGGGAGGGAGCAGGACTTTCAAACATTTGCAAACGCTCCGCTGAGATTCCCTGTAGGAGCTAACTACCAGCTATGTTCTCAGACACAATGGCCATTTTGTTTCGCAGGCCTCCTCTAGTATCAAAACTGGAAGCTGCACAGATGGACAAATGAGCAGACAGAGGGAGGCCAGTTGTCCCAAGGCCGGCGTTCATTACACAAACAGTAACACTGCTTGCAACAATATATGTGAAAAAAATCTAGACCGAAAAAGACACTAAATTAAAAACCAAACAAATGGTGGACGGTCTGATGAAATCATGATTCTTTACATTTGGGGCTTGTGAGCAAAGAACAAGTTTTTCAGAGTTGTCTGATATCCCAGAGCTGTCTCCATTTATTTAACACGGGGGTGCTAACCCTGGCTGGGACGGCTCTGATGCTCATGCTGCCAAAAGTCTCCTCCGAAACAGCTGCAGCCTCCTCTGCCATCAGGAAGTCACACTCAATTACCAAAGGTATAAGTTCACTCGCCTGTTGGTTTTATGTGGAAACCTGAAATCATAAGGTTGTACTTAACTACTTATAATGGCCGGAAGATAGACGTTAATTGGATCTGTAGCCTACTGGAATGTGAGTCCTGCTTTGTGAACATACTGTAACACACCTCCTGTCTCCTTTTTGCATAATGGATCTGTACAAAAGGTAATAAATTGTGCTGCTTGAGCTGGCGCGCTCCCTGTCATGTTCACTCTGGTGCTGAAACAAAACGATGTAGAACAGTGCAGTCGTTTTTTAAAAATGCTATGGAGACACGTTTTGTCTAGAAATATCAATGGAGGTTTTGTTCAAGGAAGTTTGCTCATTTAATCCAAATTGAGTGCTGAAAATGAGTGACATGTTCTGAGCTAATGTAATCCAGTGCTGGTAAATCCAGTATTATGTTAGTGGTATCCATTTCAGCTTTTCAACTGCTCGGCTTGTAAATCCAAGCATTTATTTGCACATATATGGCATAGCTGCTCGGCTCAATGAGACTTAGTGAATGAACTATGGCTCGCTCCACCCTTTCAAGGCTGTGGTTCTGGTTACTCCAAGGACCTTGTGCTGGCATGTTGTGTGTGTACAGGCTTTGTTGTGGCACTGCAGCCTGGGTTTTGGTTCTAGCAACATTTGGCTAGGAGTTCAATAGTGTGCTGTAGCTGCTGATGTTTGCTTTTAGACTATTGTATCCCTGTTGTTTCATCTTAAAACATCACCTATTGTGGGCTGGGATGAATAGCCTGCTTTCATGGGAGCGTTTAACAAAATGTCTCACTGATGTTAGGCCAACTGTTAGAAGAGGTAAAAGAAAGGAAAGGTGCTTACAGTGAGGCTCATAAGGAGGCGGAGGGTCCCCACAGGGTATACACTCCATGTCTTGGAAACCGCTTAATTTTGTCTTCCTGTAATATCTGTTGAAGACACAAAATTACACGTTTTAACCTTCAAAGCTGAAGAACATAGGAGCAGCAAACATGCACAAACTCAGTTTATAGTGTTATATTAAAGACACAGGAGTGCTGTGTCTCTTCTTTGTCAGACTATTATTGTGAAAAACATCTTTTTTATCAATAACAGTCTGGTGGAGATGTGGCTGTCCTCTCACCCCGGCAGACAGTCGCCACACACGGCGTTGCTGGTGGTGGAACAGTTGCCCTTCTGGAAGCGGTTGATGAGTCCACAGTCCAGGCAGGGCTTGCACTTCTGCAGGCTCCGGTCCTCTTTGAAGCGACTGCTCCGGCAGGGCACGCACCGGGCATCCTCTCCATAACCAAAGCCACATTCCTGGGGGGATTAACAGGAGAAATACACCGGGTAAGAGGTGGGGTTGGTGGTTTGGGGAGATGTGCAGCTGGTGAAAAGAGGGCTTGAATGTGGACTACCGGGGGTCTGGAATTAAAGAATGATCTTGGCTCGCGGGATCAGAGGGGAACAAAGGCCTGCCTCTTTTGAGAGTCCATCTTACACTGGCAATAATCTCCCTGACTCTCTCAGTATGAATGAGCGGCCTTCCGCTGCAAGACCCAGAAAGGCCAGGCATTTGAATAATAAAGGCCCTAGGGGACACCCACTGTTGTATTATTGCAAGTTTATTGCTGCGTTTTTGTGTGACTCCCTTTCCAAGCAGACTCAGTGAGTGTCCCGTTGATTGAGAGGCCAGCAAGCAAAGGAAACGCTTCAGGAAGGGGGCAAGGATTATAGAGAGGTATACGGAGAAAATAAGATGAATACTCTTTTTGTGCTCAACAATTGAAAGCGCACTTAAAAAGCACAGCTTCCTACTACTGTGTGACTGATCTAATGCTGAACCACCTTTTGGGGATTTGTTCACCTGAACCAAGCAAAATCTAAATTATGAAAGATATCTCAAAGAAAACCATGCAATATAAGACACTTTTTATAGTGACTAAAAATATAAACAGAAGATCAAATATGCATCTTGTTTAGTTGTATGTGTGTGTGTGTATATATATATATACATATATAGATGAACTCCTTTTCAGATTTAACATTGTTTTCCTGTTTTATACAGCAACTGGTAATGTGGAAGTCTGGCATAGTTTAGACGCCAATTTTAACATTTTTGGTGAGAATCTCAACACTGAATTAACCACAAATGTATTCATTCTAATGATTACTGCGGCTGCTCATTTCCATCTGCCAATAATAGTCTTGTTTTGTCTCTTTCCTAATTGGTTCTCTGTCACGTCCCTAACATGATGTTGAAAGACTGGTGACCTCAATGACAAACTGACATTTACATGACAGCTGATATTACTGTACACCACACTGAGTGAAAAGACCCTGCAGGGATGACATCATACATTGATCATTCATTATCAGCTCCATAGCAGCTGCCCTCCTGTTGTCCAGTGTTGCCACACTGCAATCCAAAGCCAGGAGGACAGACAGGGGGGGTGGGAGGGGGTGCTCATATATCATTAAAGTGAAGGCCAGCTTCAAACAGGGCTTCTCTCTTCTCTTCTCTCTTCGCCCGTGTCCCATTTCACTGCCCGGGCATGCAGTCCTGCTGGAATGTGGGCACAAGAGTCTGATATGGGGGTTGGGTTTGGGGAAGCAGGCTGGGGAGGTTAGAGGCAAAGATGTGATCGTGTGATGGCACCGCAGAGCCGGGACAGAAGATGAGGATTTCAGTCCTTCCAGCCAAACACATGTGAGCCTGACATTGAACCCTTGGGCCAGGCCTGTCCCGAGATGGACCAGCTAAGGCTGGACTATTGCAGCTGTTGTTATGAACTCTCCATATAAGGCCTTGCTCTTCAGCAGGGCAGGGAAGGGAAGAGACAGAGAAAGAGTGAGAAAAAGAGAGGGGGTGGCTGATGAGTGATAAAGAGGGGAAAGGCCGAATAAAGAACACTCGGCCGCCCACTGTTGCAAGCCATGATCTTGCCTGTCTGAGGGGAATGAAGCTCAGACTGAGCCAGGAGAGGCTGGAAAACTACCACGGGCACTGAACCCTAAAACTGGTCCTGAAGAAAGTCATGTAGGCCCAGCCACTGCAGGGTACCTCACAGTGGTCCTGTGACCCACTTCCACATGAAGGAAGGGGCCCAGGGACGATTTGTCTCCACTAAGCCCGGCACTGGCACAAGCTCTGCCTGTGGGGCACCACATGGCAGGATGGGGGCGGATGCCACGTAGGCATGAGCAGGTCAGAGCACTGAAACAAAAGGAAAAGGGAGCCAACTTCTGCCCCTCTGATCCAGGCCGCACAGATCATCAAGGAGTCATCTCTTTTCTTCTTTTATCCCTACTTACAAAGCTCCACAGAGCTGACACCCTGCACTGACTGAGACTAGTTTAGCAGCTGAAAGAAAGACCGTACTCTGTGGTAATCTGTGATGTTGAAGTTATTATGATATGAAAAGGTGAGTACACAATGTATAAGCCTTTTCCAACACATAACTACCATAGAACAGCCACTAATATCAACAAAAGAATACATATTCACTCTGTTAAACCTCCCTGAAAGGACCATATTTTCAGGGCGTGTAGAGGATACAATAATGGCAAAAATACCACAAAACACACACACAAAAACACAAACAAAGGCAAGTTAACTCTCATACATCTGCTAGCAGTTGAGGGACAATATTATTTATGTTGCTCTGCAGGTGCAACGGATGTAGTCAAGAAAAAAAACTGCAAGAAAAAATTTTATCACTAAATAAAATAAAATGAAAATGAAGCACATGAACATTCAAGTGTGCCAGTCCCTCCATTGCCATATTGTACTTTAAGGTGATTTCACGTCGAAGCCATCCAAAAAAAGCAGATGCTTAACATCCCATTTCCCTGTCCTATCTCCTGATCTAGTTTGGGTGAGCCAAGCATAACAGCAGTGTGGAGGGGAGAGGAGCGGCGAGAGAGGGGAGAGCTGGCTGGGACCTGAAGCATGTTCAGACGCAGAGATATTTCTGAGATTAGGAGGGAATCACACGGGGGGCGGCCAGTCATCTGATCTGGTAATGAAACAACGCTGGAAACAGTGCGTGTTAGTTAAAGAAGCGTTCTGTCTGGGACAAAATGCCCTCTAACTCCTTTTGTTTCCTTCTCTCTATTACACTTTTTGAAGGCTTTCTCTACTGCCTGACTGCTTCAGACACAAGAATAATGCAGCTAATGTCTGGCCAATCTTCTGCTGCTTATGGACTCTTTGTAACTCTGTTTCTCTCTTTAGCCACTACCATCGACAAGTCCTTTGCCCTGGGAGTGTGGCTGAAGGAAATGTTACACTCTTGCTACATACTACAAGATGTTGACACATCAAAGTTGTGTTCCTGCCTTTTTTTTTGCCACTGGCAGTTTTCCAGCATGCACTGGAAAGCAATTCACCCCCTTCTCCTTTATGCTTGACACAACACAAGAGACACAGCGACTTACTATGAATGAAACCTAGAATGAAATATGTCTGAAAAGGAATAACTGGTTTTAATGGACGTTCCCTCTGTGTGGGTGGTTCTTTTAGCTACAGTTAGTGTGAAGGGGCTAATTGATGTTTGTCAGCCCGCCTAAGAGCGGCTTCCAGAGGCAAACTTCCAGAGCAAACTGGGGCACATTCCTCTGGGATCTCTATGGCAGCTGCACAGAGTGACTCCAAAAGTCTGCTTCCCTCCCGACAGTCAGCCCTGCCTTTCAGAATATGGACAGATTGTCTTGGTTACACAGAGCTCAGATCAGAAGTTGTGTCTCTGGGAAACTTTCTCTGAGTGCAGGCCTCGGTCTCCACTGTGAGCCGACATCCCGCTACCTTCAGAGAAAGAATGAGGCAGCCAATTATTAACCAGGACCCCAGGGTGGCTAGCAGCATTCATGCCTGTTGAGCTGGCAGAGGAACACGAGGACTACTGAAGCGTATTACCAACCACAGAGTGCATGTCTGTGTGCACTGAGATTAAAGGCAACTGGGCTTAAATGCATGTGTGCAACAGATGTCAAGGGTGATACAGAGTTTTTTCCCAGTGACTGAAGATCTAGTGAAGTGCAAACCCATCTAAAGCCAGTTTATCAGCCTTTTTACTTGCAGACTATAGTTTACTTAAGGCTGCCATTCATTTTTATGATGTAAACATATACCTAACTATATAAATAAACTGAAATGATGTTATGAGGGCAAAAATCTCCCTCTGGAGCCATTTAGCATACAGCTGAGTCCTATCTTGTTTTCTTAGGCCCATCAGTATCTTTCGACTATATAGATAACAGGTACTCTTAGTTTATTAGGTACTCTGTAATACACCCATGAAGGTTATAATGTTCAGTTTTGATTCTACTTCATAGTATTGCAATACACTGAGAGGTGTTTGTAAGATTTAGTCAACCGTTGTCAATTTAAATGAGGTGTTATAGTGTTTGTTAGTCTGTGTATTACAGTAAAATAACTGAAGGGCCTGTCAGTCACTTTGGGACTAACAACAGGTTCCAATCCCATGTTTCAGATTTTGGTGCTGGGTGGTGATTATTCCTTTTTTTAACAGATTGTGCCTTTAAACTTTAAAACAAAGGGAAATAAATCTGCCAGTCTGTTTCACTTACCTCCAATGTAACTTTCTGTTCTGTCTTGTACTAACCCTCTTGAATATTAATATAAACAAGGGAAACTGCACAGGTAGAATGATCTGAATATTTTATGTAATAATATTATATGCAAAGCTGCATACAATACAATTCTTAATATGTTTGTTTCCCACAAAATGATTCAGAGATTATACTTCATCCACCTTTACTGTACATCACTGCCTACACTTGCAAAAGTGGGCGCATAGCTGCTGCCAGAGAGGAAAGCCTTCGCTGACACTATAGAGGCCTGTTTGTACAAAGCACACAAAAACCTGTGGCTAAGGTGGTGGAAAAAACTGTATTCCCAGTCGAGAGAGCAGCAAGCTTAGGCATGGCTTGCTTCAAACAGTGAAGACAATAAGTTGGACAGGGTGCAATGGGGAAAAACAATGGAAGCCATTCAGCTGCAGAAGGTCAAAAGTATGGGTGTGACTGATTAAAGAAGGGTCGGTGTTCTACAAAAGCTAATAACGGCTTGGCTGTTCTCGGCATGAAAGAGAGGAAGTAATAAATAATGTTGGTTCCCTGGACAAGATACACTTCTCTAAACAGTGATTCTTTTCATGAAATCAACAGTTTTGCTTCTTTTTTTGGTGAAGATTTTTTTTCACCCCAGGAATGACACATCCAACTTTTTTCAGCTTAAGGAAGTTGATTCAACTGACCTGTTATGGATCCCTTGTGTTACTACACTTTCCTTTTCCTAAATAAACAAGTGACAGTGCTCTGTGGAAAATGCTACTGAGTTAATTTGGGTAAGGTGATAAAAAAACACAGTAAATTTGTTCCAACCTTTGATAGCTCCTGTCCTGCGTCACACTGCTTGCAGGGTTTGCAGTTCCCAAACCGGTCCTTGTACTCCTGTTCTCTGCATTCCCTGGTCTCCTCCTCGGCCCTCGCAGGAATCTGAAAGGGACAGTCATTTGGTGAAAGTCAGAGATTCCTGCATTTCATCACCGCTTTCATCCATAACAGAGAAAGCAGACTGAATCCAGAGCTATGCATCATAATGTCTCTTATAACAGTTTAAGGGGATCAACCCCCGCCTTGGACTCTTCTTGAAAAGAAGTCTGATACTGTTGGGATGAGATAAGATGAAACTTTAATGAGCCCTGCGGGAAAACTGCATAGTTGTAGCAGCAGAATAGAAGTCAAAAGCAACAATACAGGGATCGCCAAAACCAGAGACTAGAACTGAGATAGCAAATAGAATCAGGACAGTGAAGTGGATAAAGGTAATATGATACACACAGCATTGTCGGAGTGTTACCAGCAAGGATTTTTACAGATCCCGCAGTTGCCTGTTTAACACTGGCACGCAGTGCAGTTCAAGTTCATGTGTGCAGTTTGTGCAAAAACTAAGAGTTTCCAGGCTCTGCAGTTCACTTTTGCAGGAATTTTACATCTTCCCTAGTAAATGGACCTGGAGTTAAGAGTTTTTGTTGAGCTACTATTTCCTGGGTCAAGAATGAACTTTCACACTCAAATGAAACAGAGTATAATACAGTTAAATTAAATGGGGGCAGAGAACGTATCATTCACTGTGCGTGCAGTGTGTCTTTCCTTGTAAATGTTTACTGGACTTCAACAGACAGGGTATACACACAATAAAAATAGATTTTAGGTTAGTAAATGATTGTGAGCAAGTAAGAAACACTAAATTCTCTTGCTTGCTTGTGTTCAAAATGAAAAAAAATTGATGAAAGGCTTACCAGAGTTGAGTATATGACATGCACAGTTAGTAGAAGTGAGAAGGTGTGCTGAAGCATCCGGACCATTTTGATGAGCCACTTGTTGCCTGCAGCTGAAAAAAAGGACACAACAATAGAAGACTGAGCTTAAGTGTGTTACATTGTTATTATATTGACTCGTCTCTATAATACAAGCTTATTTTCTGAGTTAAAACTTGATTTAGATTATTACCTCCAATACAGGCAAGTCATAAAAACATTGTGTCACGAGTTTTAATCTTCACTGTGAACATCAATGTAGCTCCACTGATGAATTATAACAAGCAAACACAAAATATATATTATACTGTCGTACTGTGTGGAATAAGCTGAAATTTCCTACCTTAAAGCTACAGTAATAAAGTGTAATAAAGGGGGAAAACTGGATGTTAAGGGGTTAAATACCTATAATATCTATATGATCTATAATAAAGCAGGTATATGCTGTGAAGCACACATTAAAAAATACGCACACGCACGTGCAAACTGTGGCAGAGTTCATTGATGCTGTTTGATTAAAGTCCCATCAGCAGCTGCGACAGTCCAGCCCTCAGCTCGGAGCTCAGACAGCTTCCATAGCTTTACATGAGGAAGACTTCACAGCTCTCACAGGACCATTACATAAAAATGTCTCAAATTAAAACATAATATTGTCACCATGTAGCAACTTCCTTAAGTCAAAACGTAAAAAAGTATCCATAAAATACGTGTAAAGCGACTGAGAGGTTAGCTCGTGACTTTAGAGCGACATTATCGTCAAGTTAATTGTGTGGTGTCGCTGTAATTATACTAATTATAATATACATTTTAAGGACTAGAGGTTTGTTGTTATGTCTTGTATTCTGAAATGAACCAAAGGTTTGTTCCATATCGTTAAGCGCATTAACTGTGAAAGTCCGAAACTAGTGAAAAGGCTCTTCTTACCTGCTAAAAAAGGAGCCTGTTGGTCAAAGTGTTGGTTGTTAAAAGTCGACGGCAGACCGGTGAGAGGTGTGGTGGTGTGTTTCCCGCACCGGTCTGCTCACCATGTCAGCTGCCCCGCTCAGCTCAACACAGGGCAGCAGCAGCACAGCGAGGACTAAACCCAGCGCCCACATCAAAGGCGGAGAGAGAGAGAGAGAGAGAGAGAGAGGGGGCGGCTTTATGGATCTGAAGCGCGTGTATCTGATCTGTGATCAGCCTGCAGACATCAAAAGACCAGGTCCCACAGAGAGCCAATCACACAGCGCCGACTTAGCTCAGTCACAGTGGGATCAATAACAGCGTTTCCACTCAGCTGCTTTGTTCTGAGAGTCGATGCAGCCGGCTGGTTAACAAATGTTGAAACAAATGAAAGCCTCTCTCTCTGTGTCTTTCTCCGGTGTGTGTGTATGTGTTGCTGTTTCACGGATCTGAATTTTGAGCACCAGCCGAGCAGCTCCCAAACTGTGGTCCGGGGACCTCTAATGGTCCTTCAGAGTGTCCCTGCGGTCCCCACTTACAGGCTTAATTTCATAAATACCTTAATGACTGGGAGTTAACCCAACAACAGACCACTGGAGTTATGGAGCTGCTAACGTCTTCTTTATGGCATGTAATGCTGGTAATCCGCCTGTCTCTATTTGGAGGTTGTCGACATTAAATTATTTGGGGAAGCTTTCATGTCTATGAGCTGCAGATGTCATGACGTCAGCGTGCCGCTCCAGGATTGGCTGAACCTCCGCGGAGCAGGGTTCAATGTCAAGTTACTGGTTCTGTCTGCATGCGCTGGGAAAATAGATACTTCATTCATGGATACAAATCATTCAGTGTATGCATTGGGACTTCTTACCAATGCTGGGCCACTTACAAACTTATTATTAACCTTAAAAAGTTATGAAGTTCTTTGATGCAAATTTGGTTTTTTTTAACAAAACACAGCAAATTGAATCCCAGTGAGTAAAATAACCCATTTTAAAGAAAGGTTTACTGAAGAATCCAGTAAAGATGAACTTTTTGCAAATTGGTCTTGGTTCTTTTTCATCTAAATGTATAATAAAATGCCACAGTCCTTATATTGTTAATGGAGAGTTGGGCTGACCTACCTAAAGTATTTCTACAAACTTTTTATTTCCTGACAAATCCTAATATTGACTTATTGAATATTGACATTTTCCTATAAGGTCCGTTGACAGTTAATTTGTGGCCACAAGAGCTGCAGCTTCAACCGACTTGACAAACACCATGTTGACACAAAATGTACACGATCATATCCACCTCTGGTTAAAAAAAAAAAATGGTGCTGTGTGCACGCTGGTGTGTGTCGTGTCTGAACTGAGGCAGAGACACAGAGGACAAAAGTTCAGCACTCCAGCAAAAGTGGCCAATTACTGTACATGTCTGGACATGTTGCATATCAATTCCAGGAAATCAGCGTCTGCTTTGCAAATGTACAATTACCTGTTACTTACTTGCCTATTGTGGAACATTAATTTTATAATTGCTGTGTTTATCTAATGCAGCATGCAACAATTCTGTTATTACTTATAGTTAAAAGTCTGTGTCATAATTCTTTAATAACCTTTATGAGTTTTTTATTGTTGTTATTCACCCAATGTTGGTGGGTCTGGTGGACCCACAACATTATTGGGGTTTTAAAACAATAAAGTCATCACAATTTATGTAACATATGTTGATTTAATCTCAATTACAAGCAATATAGGCAGCATATATGGTTAATATTTGTCATTTATCAACGCTAGATCAGATTTATCAATAAAAATGCTATTGATTTCAATTATCAATTATAATCGGTGGAATAAAACAAACAAATGAAACAAGATTTTCAATAATAATGATGTTTATTGCCTTGAACTGAACAAATTGGAAAGACACATTTTACATACGGTATTGTGTGGAAATTATTGAACACGAACTTGTGCTGGTCTACACACCACATGACGGACAGAGTTGTACTGTGTGTGTGTGTGTGTGTGTGTGTGTGTGCAGATGTATTTCTTCTACTAGCTGCAACCTAAAATGATGAAAACAGGTGCGGAAATTTTAATATTGCACACACATACTTAAAGTACCGAAAGTAAAAGCACTCATTATGAAGAATGGCCCATTTCAGAATAATATATGATGTATTATTCCATTATCATACTGATGCATTAATATGTTCATCACTTTAATGTTGCAGCTGGTAAAGGTGGAGCTAATTTTAATTACTTTATATGCTGCTGGGTAGATTGTGACTTTCCCTCNACAATGGCTCAAAACCAGGGGTAGACAATTTAGACAAGCCGGTGACTGGCTACAGCTGCAAAAGAGGAACCCTATGCTGGCCACTTATGATATTCTTCAATATCTTGGACATCTCAGCGTACAATGCTTTTGTCATCTGGATGGCTTTGAACCCAGAACCCAGTGGAACAAAGGGATGACTCTTTCTTGAGGAGCTGGGAAAGGCATCGGCAAGACCTCAAATCCAAAGGAGACAACATATGCCAAGGACCGCAACTTCTGCAGCTATCGTGAACCAATTCTGCAGAAGCTTTCTGTATGTATATATATGTATGTATGTATATATATATATATATATATATATATATATGTATATGTGTGTGTGTGTATATATATATATATATATATACATACATACATATATATACATACAGAAAGCTTCTGCAGAATTGGTTCACGATAGCTGCAGAAGTTGCGGTCCTTGGCATATGTTGTCTCCTTTGGATTTGAGGTCTTGCCGATGCCTTTCCCAGCTCCTCAAGAAAGAGTCATCCCTTTGTTCCACTGGGTTCTGGGTTCAAAGCCATCCAGATGACAAAAGCATTGTACGCTGAGATGTCCAAGATATTGAAGAATATCATAAGTGGCCAGCATAGGGTTCCTCTTTTGCAGCTGTAGCCAGTCACCGGCTTGTCTAAATTGTCTACCCCTGGTTTTGAGCCATTGTAATCCATTGTGAATTCTGTTTTTTGATGCTCCTGGTCACGTATTCTCCCATCTCTATGCACTATGTACTCATGAGTTCCACATTTCTGTCCTTCTTTGGCATGTAGGACACCAGCAGGGATGTGTCGGCTGTGAACACAAACTTAGAGGAATTGACAGGCCTGTTCCGTGTACTCAACAGCTGTGATGGGAGCTCTGGCTTGTTTTTTCGTAGTTTTCCTACCATCATCAGCTTCCTCTTGAGGAGCTCCTGTCCCAGCTTGTGAGAAGTGAGAAAGTTATCACATGTAATGTTGCGACGACGGAGTCCCTGCGTCATGTCCAAGATAATCCCATGGTTCTCCTCAGGTGCCCTTCCTTCTGGTTTCCCTGTACAGGCTTGCAAGTTCCAGGCATATGAGGGAGCAGCATCACAGGCAGCCCAGATCTTGATTGCATATTTTGCAGGTTTGGATGGTATGTACTGCAGCCCCTGAATGGTATGAGCTGCTCATCAACAGTCACAATGGGCACAGGGTTGTAAAACAGGGGAAGGTGGTCCATCCACTTGCCCCACACTAACCTGACTGCAGCTAGCTCGTCTGTCTGTCCCTGAGCTAGTCTGGTGTCCTGGTTATCAAAGCGGATAATCCTGGAAATGACGTGGAAGTTTTCCAGAGACATTGTTGCCTACAAAAATTATTTTCCACTTGTATGTCACAGGGATTCCGTAGATTCACCATTTGATCTAAAACTGCCAGCGAGGATAAGCCTGCAAATGGGTTTTGGTCATTCTCCTTCCACTTTTCTCCAAAAACACATCTTCGCCTCCAAATAAGAGGAGTCCAGAATGATTTTCTGGATGGTGTCTGGGATGACAAGTTGCTGGCTGAGGGTCAATATCATCCTCTTCTTCAAACTCACTGTCAGACTCTGAATTGACAGAGACCTCATCCTCATAGTCAGAGAATTATTTTTGTCTCCCACAGAGGAAGACGCTCCTTCCACACTTGCTTCTCTCTCCAGCAGAGAGAACAAAAATGTTCTAATTTCTGCTGTTAATGTTTATAGTGTATGCATTCATTTCCACTTTGTTGAGGTCAAATCTGTAGACTAGTGACCTGCACCTCACTGTGACATGAGACACCTAGCTGTGAGAGCGTTGTACTGCAGTCAAAGCTTCTCCCTCACACAGCAGGAGATTCAAGCTGTGCTGGTGTCTCCATCTACTGGGATGTCGGTGTCATGGTTTATCAGATGATCTTTATTGCTGCTGAAATGTTGGTGTTGTGTGTGTGTTTACTGTAGTCTGCTATAAAGCATCTATTGAACAGTTCTGTCGTTAAGAAGTGTATGGACATTATTTCCTACAGCCTATTCTACTCTATTCTATTCTATAGTTTAACATGATAAGACGGGTGACAAATTAAAGGAAAAACCTGAATGCTTGACCCCTACAGTGAGGGGATCTGGTGGCTCTGTTATGCTGTGGAGGGCATTTTGGTGGTATGATTTGGGTCCACTTGTCCCCTTAGAGGGAAGGGTCACTGCAAATCAATACAAAGTTGTTCTGATTGATCACCTTTATCATATGATGAAACATTTCTATCCTGATGGGAGTGGTCTCTTCCAGGATGACAGTGCCCCCATCCACAGGGCACAAGGGGTCACTGAATGGTTTGATGAGTATGAAAATGATGTGAATCATAC
>NTHP01000381.1:65144-105312 GCA_003416845.1 Oplegnathus fasciatus | reverse complement strand
CACCTATGGGAGATTTTGGACCGACGTGTTAGACAGCGCTCTCCACCACCATCATCAAAACACCAAATGACGGAATATCTTTTGGAAGAAGTCTAGCCTGGTCAAACAAGCACGAACTGATGAAGCCTCTTGGATGAGAGGTGAAACATCTTCACAGACAAAACCAAAAATCCAGTTGCGTTCGATTCAATTTCCTTGAGATAACTATGACCTGGATGAATGAGAATATTCACAGGCTTTTTGGAAGAAAGGTGTTCATCCCTCCAGTAGAATTCAGAGACTTGGAGAATCAAAGCCAAGGAGCACTGAAGCTGTTCTGGCAGCATGTGGTGGCCCAACACCTTACTGAGACACTTTATGTTGGTTTTTCCTTTAATTTGTCACCCGTTTGTATATTTCTTGCACATTCCGTATTGGTTATGTTCTGTAGCAAGTTGACAGCTATTCTATTTTATTCTATTCTATTCATAGACTGCACAGTCTATTTTACTCAGTGGGATTCTATTCTATTCTAAAGTATTATATCATATTGTTGCACACTTCACACCTATAATGTTTCCTGGCAAGTAGACTCCCATTCTATTCTATTCTATTCATAGACTGCACAGTCTATGACTCTGTTTTTATTCAATTATATTCTGCTCATAGACTGTACAGTCGATGAGTATTCTATTCTATTCTATGCTATTCTATTCATAGATTTAATGCCCTTGCTATTAGGATTGTGTAGTTCGTGTTAACATGCTTTGGCAACATTGTATTGTATGCAGTCAAGCCAATAAAGCCACTTGAATTGAAATTGCACAGTCTATGATTCTACTGTACTCTATTGTGTTATACTGCATACTTCACACCAATAATGTTCTATGGCAAGTAAACTCTTGTTCTATTCTATTCTATTCTGTTCTGTTGCCCAGCCCATATGGTGTGTTGTGCTCCAGCGGAGCTGTACTGTACACAGCAGCTGTCGCTTTAAGAGACCTGTGCGTTAAAACCTGCAGTATGAAACTGTCCAGAGGCGTTCACGACTGTTGAGTGATATTTCACCTTAGGTCCATTCAAACTTCCATCTCTGAAGTGTTCACGTCGGGTGCTATTTATGCGGTCATTTAAAGGAACTTAAGCCCTCCGCTGCGGTGCAGAGGACAGGATAGAGATGCTGCACTGATGCTGCTGCCAGCTGGTTTCCTAATGTGAGTATCCCTCTCTCTCTCCAATGCGGCATTAAGATGTAGGCTACTGGGGCGATAGGGCAGTAGGAAATCTATTTTAGTTATAAGGGTATTTTAAGATCACAAAGCAATGCGTGCATTTCTTTATTTTATGAATGAGTCTTCAGGGGAGATCTATAATATAGCCTTGGGCGGCTGGAATCGTTGTGCTCTGGTAAGTTTGACGTATTTTTCCAGTCAGGTCTTATTGTACTGTGTTGTGTGCAGTGAAGGACTGCTGGAGAGTTTTCTCTGCAGAGGATGGTGTTAAGTAGATTGAGTGCGTGTCTCCGGGAAACCCAACATGATGCCACTGAGAGCAGTTTATATTTTAAGGTGCTGGGAGTCCTTGACTTTGAGGTGATGTCGTCACTTTTCTACGTAATCCAGCTGGTTTTGTTAAAAAGCATTGCACCACACTGAAGGGTGCTGGAGAGATTTTGCATGGTCTGTGCAGCAGATATCAATGTTAGAACAGCCTCTGGATAGCCAGCATCCCAATTCAACCCAAAAGGAAATAAATGGATAGTGGAATGTTTTAATATATTTTTTACTGCAGTGTAAAAGGTTTTAATTTGATAGACTCTGGGCCTTAACAAAATGTGGCTGATCAGCTTCATGGGGATAGGCCTGAACCTCAGCCACCGGTCCTCGTCTACAAAGTTGATGTGCGCATCTTGGACTGCAGTGTGCTGGCGTCTGATCCCCGTGGTGTCCTGACTACAAGTCCCAGAATTCAGCGGCATAAGCCACTCAGGCTAATCAAAGTAATGCAGCTGCAAGCAGTCGCTAGTGGGAATATGATTTTAGCACAGTACCATCATACTTACAGGCTGCAGTGCCACCTACACAGAGAGTAAAGGTGTACTTAACCGGTGTCTTTTGACCCGTAATGTTTTATCAATAGCAAGTCAGGTGATGTTGTTATTTACAGCATGTGCAGGCTGATCCTTTTAATTCTGCCTATTTTCAGTAAAATAAGATTGGACATCATGGCGAATATGAGTGACAATGATAAGATTATTACATTTCCAATACATAATTGTATTAATAGAAAGTATTATTTTTATTATTAGGAATAACTGAAATATCTAAATTAACTTTAAAAAAGGGGTTTGAAGTTTTACAATGTGTCTGATTGTTATATTCCATCTCACAATTATTTTTTACTCTGCTTTACATTACATACACTTTCCATTTTGTAATGACTTTGATTTAAAATGTGTAAATTTGTGATTCCTAAAAATGATGACCGCCACAGCAGCAACAGGAGTTCTGATTAACCAATCAGAACAAATCAGTTAACGCAGCTTTAAACTCTATCAATCAACCTGACATTTTTAAGCACAGATATGCTCATTGTTTGAACGAATGGTTTCAGGCCCAGTCACTCACTTATCATTGTCAATGCAAAATATCAATAGTTTTACTTCCGGAACAGTGGGCTAGTAGAGTAGCACAGAGTGAGAGCTCTTTGGTTCTTCATAGTCTCTGCAGACCGTGTGACTTTAACTGAACTGGAGATAAACTCGCATATTCGAGAAATATGTGCACTAGTGTACATATTTAATGTATTAAAATATAGGTAGTAGGACAGCTAGCTTAAGTATGTAACAGTTAATACAAGAATTGTTCTGAATTAAGAGTGATAACATAAGTATGCTACTACGCACGCGCAAAACAAAACATCGTTCTCACCAGTCTGTATTAGTGTTACAGAAGTAGCAGAGGCTTATTAAATACGAAATAAGCCTCTCGAAGAAAATATATATAAAATTGTTTCGGTGACACATCTTTGCGGACTCCCAGCGACAAGGCAAGAGGTAGCTGAGAGCGTTGAGTCCGCCTAACGGGATTTAAGACAACACGGAAGTAAGCGGGGGTGAAACATCTTGCTCCGTCTCCACAGTCGTTGCTCTCTCACACGCAGTGTAATTCATTATTATTAGAACATCGCCTTTGAAGGAGTCAGTATGTTGATGGAGGGAAAATAACCATGTCACTTGCTATTGTTGTTGTTATTGTTTCCAGGAACACAGCCTGCCGTGAAATGTGCCAGCTTTTTGAGGGGGGGACCGTTAACGGCGCGCGCTGGACAGATTCAAGTGAGTGGTGGGGTTTGTTGGGATAACGATCCTAAAGAGGCTAAACAAAACACCCGGCACCGGCGACACACGGTTAAAAGAAAGCCTCTTAACCACAGTCACAGCCACATATTGATTTAATGTGTCCTATTGTGTCGAACACATCACCAAACGAGGGTCGGTGTCTATTTATCACACAGTTATGCGGCACCGGCAGGTGTTTGTTTGGAGGAAAATAACGGTTTTCTTGTTTTGCGACAGCCGTTTTCCGGGTGGAGTATCCCTGCGCTCCGTGCAGAAGATAGTCCAATGAATGTGTGTGTGCTGGGACACATAACAGCAACGAGATGGCCAACTGTCCAGACCCGTGGTAAGTTTACTGTAAAATAGTCCTGGGGACATTACTAGCATGTTGAATGTTAGCAACTGATAGGCCCTGCTGTAACACTCCGCTGGTTGTTATGCTCAGGTTGTTCAGGGATGACAACACTCTCCAGGCTCAGTCTGTATGTGTCTTCATAAAGTCCCACTGGTCCAGTATCTTTAGTCTGGGTTGAGGAGCTTTTCAGCCACAATGTGCTGGCTGCCACACCCACTCCAGCTCCAGTGAGTGCACCATTGTGGACTTCATGGGTCCAGTCAGTGCACTGCTGCTGCTGAATAAGCAAGAATAATTTAGCTTTATTGCTGTCACTGTGTTGGCAGGCTAGCTTATATGTTTGCTTCACATAAATCAAACACCCATGTTGTTGCCTTAAATAGGAGCACAGTTTATTCTGGAGTGGCCTATGTAATAGTCATGGAGGCAGACAGAGGTAGATGGGAAACAGCACAACTCTCCTGAGGAGGGGATCAATCAATATTTTTAAAGGGTTTACTGTTTTAAGGATAGCGTATCAGTAAGGCTGCAGGCTGTATGTGAGGGTATACAAGCTAATGTTCTGAAAATCAAAATCTAGAGCCTGATACGGATGTCTAAATGGCACTAATGGACCACTAACAGATGGACCTGGTGAGGTGTCCATTCTCATGTTTCTCCCTAACCTAAGCCTTGATCAATAATGACTGTAAGCAGGACTCTCGTGTGCTCTAGGGCAGGGGTTTTCAAAGTCCGAGACTGCGGGCCTCCCCTCAGACAAAACTTGGAAAAAGGCGCCTCAACAGTGATGTAGTCTTGTCAATGCGTGTATAATGGAGTGCTCCAAATAATGAAAAAAATCAAGGGTTTCATTCAAAGTGGTTCTATATCAATTTTGAAAAAAATAACCTCATTTTCTTTTTTTTCAACATTATATAAGCAGAATTATTCAGTCTTAAGGGCGCCCTGGTAGCCTAGTGGTTTAGACACATACCATATAACTACAACATCCCCTGTTTGATTCCAGCTGGGGAACGTTGCTGCATTTCCTACCCCTCTTCCTCCCTGTGTTTCCTGTCTGTGTCTCTACTGTCACTATCAAATAAAGAAATAATTAAAGTCTTCAGACCGCTTATGATGAGAATGTTCCCCATAATGATTTTGTTGCTAATTCAGAAGCTCTACCCACACACCCCACACAGTTTTCAGTGTATACACACAGATTTTGTCCAAACCTCAAACAAAATTTGTGTCTTTTTTTTTTAGGTTGCCATGGGTGACAGTTCGTCATGAGTACATTGGCCTGAAGTCCTACCAGGTCTCTCCCTTCACATCTGTTCAGGATGTCAAACAGATGCTGTATGAGGAGACAGACCTGCCTGTCGAAGAGCAACGGCTGAGTCACAATGGGAGAGTGGTAAGCAGAGTAAATATACTGGTAACACATACAACACAAAATGTGAAGTTTTTCTAGGCAGGAATGGCAAGCCAATTAGTCACAACAAAACAGATCCAAATTATCTAGCATAATGGTTATTAGTTGATAATTAGGAAAGATGTCTGTTGTGTTCATACTGTGTGTGTGTTTGAGGCTGATGTTTTTATTGTTTCTCATTTTCGAGTTGTTTGTTCACTGTTTCCTTATGTACTGGAAGGCTTTACTAAACTATTTCCAGTCACAAATTAGTATTAGAGTGCATGACAGTAGATCAAAGAAAAAAAATGGGAAAGTAGTCCAAACCAAAGACAAAACACAGAAATCTTGGTTTTGAAATTTCTCATAATTAAGTATGTAGTTAAGTAGGGATCTTATACCAGTCCGTGTGTGGTAAATGTTTCACATTGTTGTCATTCTTTGAAATTAGAGTTGTACTCATGATACAAGTTTATTATTTCGCCCATGTTCAGGTGGCGTATTGTAAATGTCACATTATTTGTATTCTTCTTGGCTAACTAAATATTGGAAAACTTGATGCAGCCATGTTATTTAGTTTGCTTGCTGTTCTGTGGTTCTGTCACATTTTACTAATAATATTACAGAAACACAGAAGTAATAACTGAGGTTTTCTTTCTCTGATGGAAGATAATTGCCAGCAGCAGAGAACAGATCTGCTTTAATGACCCTGTGCCGCAGCTGCAGGACAATGATGTGATACTGACCTAAACCATTAACAGTGCCTTCATTGTTGGGATGCTGTGTGCCAAACTTCCCTCATAAGTTTAATTTGTTGTTGCTGTGAACAATTAATTAAATCCTTTTTGTTTTGTTATGGATCTTATGACTGACCTATCTATCTATCTATCTATCTATCTATCTATCTATCTATTTATCTATCTATCTATCTATCTATCTATCTATCTATCTATTGTGTCTTTACTGCGGGCTTTTGTTGGATTCCTACAGAGTAATGCAGTGGTCCTGAACACATTATCAGCTCGGATGACTGCAGTCAAATAATCTGACTCATCCTGTGGGCAACATGACCAGGCACCTCACCGTCACACTGTATTGAACAAAATGCAATAGTTTACTTACTGCGTTCGTAGCATAGGATACAAAATATTCACATACAAATGCCGTATTTAACAAAAGCTTACATACATCTCCAGAGTAATTTTAGAACAAAATTGTATGTATATATTCTTTTATACAGTTTTATAAATTAAGGTCTTATGTCTCTTGTGTGGTAGTTTGTGATGGTTGTGTTCGTGTATGGCCTAACATGACTGGAGTTGATCCCCTGTCTTGGGGGCTCAGCTGATGGAAAGCACCAGGTGGTGGTCAATGCTCGACAGCCCCCCCACCCTGATCTCATACGCAGAAATTAGCTGCAGGCCACACCTACAAACTAATACCACATACATAACAACAAGGTCAGGTCCTACAGTTCAGACAAGACATTTAAATAAAAGGAATATTTAAGACTTTAAATCTGTTCTGAATAGTGTGAACTGATTCCCAGAAAAAGTAATAAAAAAGATTTCCATTGAGGCCTCCAGATGAGCAGCCCTGTTCTGCCTGATGCAATTAAAAATGTGCAGCAATCTGATGGAGGAGGCTCTGTGCCAGACGCTGTATTTAGCTGAGGAGTGGTACGCTTTTTAGGAGATACTGAAAGGCAAGTTTAGCTTGCTCTCTGCGAGCTTCACAAGCATTCTTCATTGTAAATGCCTGTCTGTGGGTGCTCTCAAATGCAATAAAACATTCAGCCCAGAAGCCAAATGGGGGAAAAACACTTTAAACTATTATCCTAGTATGTATACATCCTTGTTAGGAGAGGAAAATATACAACCAAAGCACTCTGTTCTCTAGATGAAGGGTAAATGCACAAGACATAAGACGTATATAAGTGTACCCACACAGAACTGAGTGTGTTCTGTACACTTCCACCAATATCAATGTCTTTCTCAGACATCTCTAACATGTGGAAACAAGAATACAGAATCTAACCGCACAGTCCTCAACACGAAGGAAGCGTGACTACTCTAGCTTGTAAGCTCTTTGTTTCCCCTATTAAATATTAATATGACATGAAAGACTTCAAATCCATCATCCTGAATTGTACAAATGATTATTGGACGGTGCAGTGACCATGATGAGGATGATGACTGGGACTTTTGCTTGTGCAGAGCTCAGTTTGCCAGGCAGCATGTTGATGTGCAAAGACTGCTGAGTGCAGTGGGTCACAGTGTCACCTTGAAAAGCCTCAAACAGCAGGAGCAGCAGTATCAGGCCTGGTACCAACTCTGGCTCCCTGCTGCATCGATTCTGAAATATGCACCAGGAAAAGATTGTCTGTCACACTAATGTGTGCAGTAATGCAGCCCAAAAGATTTAACAGTCGTGGGGGTGAGAGACTGATGATACATTAAACTTGATGGGAGGACAACTATAAGTCTGTTAATAGTCGTCATAAAAATGACAGTCAGTTCTAGTTGGCTTTCAATCTGTTTTATGAGTGCATTGAGTAGTAAAATAGAGTTTATGACAGAAGTTAATCGTTCATGATATCTCTCAATAATATATAATAGTATAATAATATAATAACATTTTTCTGACACACAGTATTGCATCTTGTTTTTGTTGAGTCAATACCAGGCCAGACCATTCAAATGAATTTGTTTCCCTCAATAAAACACATGTTTTGTTGTGTGTTAAATTTATGCTTTGTCTCCACATCCTACCATCCTAGCTGGATGACAGCGTGCAGATCAGGACCTTGGTGCCTGCTGGAAGCCCAGAAGTATCTGTCACACTGGAGGGAAGAGGCCTTAAAGGGGGAGGTAGGAGCGAAACCACCACATCTCTGCAAAATAACCAATTCTTCTCACAACAGCGAGGCTTACTCAGCTTGGCTTTTTACAGGGAGGTTTGGGCAGACTACACCGCCACTGGTCGAATTTCTGAAAGATATTCTGAGGAGGTACCCTGAAGGTGGACAGATTCTGAAAGTAGGTGTCATGCTACATTATTATTTCACATTTTTCACAGACATTAACTACATTTAGCATCATTTTTTTTGTGGATGTTGGCCTGATACAATTCCCTCAAACTGGAAAACACATTATAGTTTTTATTCTTAGTACAACTGCCTCTCTTTTAGTTGTTGTTTTAACAGGCTGTTATAGTTGAGTTTCTCCCGGGCAAAGGCTATAGTCAGTAACACAGATGTCATGGGATTTGGAGTGAAAAAATATGTCAAGCTTGCACAAAAACAAAGGGCATAGTTTTATTTTGGCTTTACTTGCTGGCATCAGCTATATTACCATACATGGCAGCAGCCTGGGTAACGGGGTGAAGTCCCACTGGGGCCATCCACTCTAATAATGTGCTGATTTTACTGTAAGGCTTTTTGTATAAAATCATCCACCAAATAAGCTGATGTCATCGTGCACATCACATTTCTTAAAACCCCAATAAAGGCCCTGCCTTCGTGAATGTATGTGTTTTATTTTGAAGGAGTTGATTCAAAATGCAGAGGATGCTGGAGCCACGGAAGTCAAGTTCATGTACGATGAGACGGAGTATGGAGTGGAGTCGCTGTGGTCACCTGACATGGCTCAGCACCAAGGTTAGTGGTTACAGTAAACAGCGATGCGCTACAGGATAGCCCAGTGATCAGTGAGACGGTCCTCTAATTGGAGGGCATAAGTTCAAGCCCTTGTGTTGGCAAGAATCTGTCTGTCCTGCTTAAGTATCGTTAAGCTGGTTTTCTGTAGCTGATCCTCTGCGCTGACCTCCTTGTGAAACACAAATATATTTGTCACAGAGATTATTAAAATAATACATTATTGTACCTTTACTGTACATGTAATTTTAGATTGTTTTACCTTGTTTGTGCTGACCTGGATTTAACTAATTGTATTGCAGGTACGGCATTGTATGTCTACAATGATGCTGTGTTCACTGTGGAAGACTGGAATGGGATTCAGGAAATTGCGAGGAGCAGGAAGAGAGAGGACCCTTTGAAAGTCGGACGATTTGGGATTGGCTTCAATTCTGTGTACCATGTCACAGGTGAGGACAGTTTGAAATGCTAATTATAAATTCTGTTATCAAATTCTGACTTACAGTATATCCTATTTCCTCATGTGGAATCAGTTTTTAAAATCTAAGAGTACCCTGTGTGAAGAATCTTCCTGCCATAATGTTTTCTGTATAACTCAAACTAACTCATGCTAGGCACAATTCCTATAAAGATACATTGTAAGTGATAATCAGATAATATGTAAAAGACAGTTTTAATAAAAGCATTTCTAAAGTTTCCAAGCAGTGCAAAACTAGTTATTTAATCTACTAGAAGATATTTAAAAGCAAACAGCTTATTGAAAGAAAGCTATTTTTATTTTTAACATTAAATTAAAGTTGGGCTGCAACTAATGACTATTTTCATTATCAATTAATCTTCTAATTATTTTCTCAATTAATTGTTTGTTTTATAAAATGTGACAAAATATTTTAAATACCAAGAGTTTAAGGTGACATATTCAATTTTCTTGTTTTGTCCAAAAACAGTCCAAAACCCAAAGATATTTAGTTTACAATGATATGACACACAAAAAAAGCAGTGAATCCTCACATTGGAAAAGCTGGATATAGGGAATGTTTGGAATTTTTGCTTGAAAAAAGACTTGAAATGACCATGATAATCCTTGAAGCTCCAAACTAAAGCACTTATATTATCACACTACAGAATTATTTGATTTATGGTTTTTGTGTTTTTCTTCCCAATGTTTAGATGTTCCCAGTATATTCAGTGGAGACCAGATTGCCATGCTGGACCCTCATCAGACACTGTTTGGAGTGCATGAGTCTGGACAGTGTTGGAACTTGAAGACAGACATTAAGGAGATCACCGAACTGGCCGACCAGTTTGCTCCCTACATCGGGATATTTGGGAGCTCTGAGAAAACCATCAAGGATGGCAGCTTTCCTGGAACACTGTTCCGCTTCCCGCTCCGCCTGAAACCCTCCCAGCTCAGTGGCAACATTTACAACAAAGAAAAGGTTTTGGAGCTCTTTGAGTCTTTCAAAGCGGATGCGGACACGGTGCTCCTCTTTCTCAAGAGTGTTCAGAAGATCTCCTTGCATGTGCGCGAGTCTGATGGTACAGAACGCATGTTGTTTCAGGTTACAGCCACAGAGAATACTGATGATAAACTAGAAAGACCAAACGCACTGAAGACACTGGGTCAGGCTATAGATAGCTACAGCAACGGGGTCCCCAGTTCTACCATCACATGCGTCACTTACCAGGTCAACATAGAGACTCAGGATGAAACAGCTAAAGAGACTCAGAGAATGACGTGGCTGGTTTGTAATGGAGTTGGGGGCAGAGGAATGTGTGCTGAGTTGGACTCTCTGGCAGATGATTTGAAGTTCATGCCTACAATTGGCATTGCTCTGCCTTTAACTCTGATCAACGAAGAAGACAAAGGTGCCACATCTGGTTTCTCAGGACGAGCTTTTTGCTTCCTTCCCCTTCCCCCCGGGGAGGAGAGCGAGACAGGTCTTCCAGTTCATGTCAGTGGCTTCTTCGGCCTCACAGACAACCGTAGGAGTATCAAGTGGCGGGAAGTGGACCAGTGGAGGGATCCAGCTGCCTTGTGGAATGAGCTGCTTATAATCACTGTCATCCCTAGGGCTTACTTCACGCTCATCACTGAGGCTATCAAAAGGGTACAGACTAAAAAGGACCAAGACTTTCCATTGTCCGCTGCAGGGACCTATGAGGCCTGGCCAGACCCTAAGCAGGTCAAGTCCCGCTGGAAACCCATCCTCCAGCCGCTGTTTCATGACTTGCTGCAGCAGCAAGTCATCTATTCCCTCAGTGAGAGCTGGATCCAGGTGGATGAGGCTGTGTTCTCAGAGCTGGACACAGACGAGGACATTTCAGAGACTGTGATCAACTACCTCCAAAGCTCAGGAACGCAGGTGGCAAAGGTGCCCGCTGCCGTGGACTTTGTCTTGGATGCCTACATAACTGAGCCCACTGAAGTGAAGAAAGTGACTCCATCTTTGTTGCGGCAGGTGATCAGGAAGTACAAACACAAAGGTCCCGCACAGGAGAAGCTGCTGCTGCTGGAGTTTGCGCTCAGTGACGCCAATTACAGTGACCTCATAGGACTGGAGCTCCTGCCGCTGCAAGATGAGACATTTACAACATTTTTATCTTCTGTCAGTGAAAAGGATGCCATTTACATTGCATCTGAAGAATACCCCAGGTAGGGATAAAGTGAAATAGTGTATTTCCACTACACTGAGCGGCAAAGACAGTCTGTGTGTCAACCAAGTTGTTGCAATTTTTGTCAAAATTACCTAAATTCCTTAGTCTGCACATAATGTACATTTACATTTGACTTCAAAAATGATTTTAATATATGTGGAATCATTATAAAATGGTATTTTTAACTGAAATGAACTGGACAGTTTTTTCGTGATGAGCAGTTATTTGTTTAAATATTATATATATTCTATTTTGGGCTGGATTTAAACAGGTGCACCAGCCTGGAGGATCAGTTTGACATCTAAGGCACAGTCAATGTGTTATTAGTGCATCTGTCCTTTTATTTATATACATATAAACAGTAATAGCAGATAGAAGTGTGGTTCATTGTGCATGGCTTTAGTAAGGTTACTGCAACTTGCAAAAACCAATTTTAAGGTGAAAAATGTTCACATCTGAAAAGCAGACACAAATTTGTACAGGAATATTAAAGAGAAGTTGTGGCTGATTGCGTGATTAGCTAGTGGCTTTGTTTCTGCCTTTGAAAATCAGACAGTAATTACATGCAAATTGAAAACACAACTGAATGACAGGTATAGAGCAAATTTCGCTGTCCTTTCATGCACACAAATTTGGCCCTCAATGAATGTTCTTTTCAGTATTCAGAGGAATGTGTTTGTCTTTTACACAAATGTCATCCAGATATGTTATTTCTGCTAAGCTATAGTGCATTGTTCTTTTATTTCGTTGGTTTATTTGGAGTCAATGACTGGATCAATGACAGCATCAAGCTTTGCATATGGAAATTATTCAACATTTAAACACATGTACACATAGAATTGAATTTGTAAAATTTCTCCCCTTTTTTTCTTTTGCTTTGTCCTAAGGTCTCTGTATCCAGGACTTGAGGGTCGGTTCATATTGGAAAGCATTAAACCTTCAGTAATGGACAGTTTGAAGAAAGCAGCCAAAAGCAGAGGTAATGTAACCTTTTTAATTTACAGGTAATCTCTTCCACATAAATACATGTATGTATAAATATCCTTGGTCCCAAACATTTTACTGTAAAATATTTTGACCAATTTATTTGTAATGTTAACATCAGGATCTGACAATAAAGCTGTCAGCTTAAAGCACTGTGCAAATTATGATGTATTGTGAAGTATAAAATGTAAGATCTGAAACTGAAAAATCCTGTGATGGCTATGTGGGTTATATGGGTTCAGCCATGTTGTAGTAATGCTGGGTCACCTTACTCTCCTGCAGTACCAGCAGGGCGTTCAATCTGATACACCGCTGATGGATAATTTAGGAGTGAGAGACAGAAAGGGAAAGAGAGAGTGAGCATGCTGATTCATGGAAGAGTTGTTTTTGTGCCACACATTCCACTCGATCCACGAGATCAGATCCTGAGTGCACTCACTGCCACACTCCACCATGATTATGACAAGGAGGCAGTGAGCCAGGCAGAGGGAATATGCTGAGCATAACAGAACAGATTTGTCCTCTAAATCCAAAATGAAAGATACAGAGAATATTTTAATTTCACATTTGTACAGTCATTTACATAGTGTCTACAGTAGCTTAACTTTCAGTAGCATCCTATATCTGTTCTGCACTCTGCTGCCCACTTTGGCCCTACCGCTGTGGACGATGTTAGAGTACCACTTTGGAGTTACTCAGATCCTCTGACATCATCTGACCACCCCCTATCCACCCCTGCCTCACTCTCTTACTCACGCTTTTTCCAAGCTGTGCATTAGGTTGAGACAGGCTGGAACAATTCATTATTATATGCTGATGCTGAAAGATTTCAGTGGAGCACAGCCATTATAAATGTTATTAGTCACACCTGTGTTTTACCAACTATGAGAAATCAGAATGTCCTTTTTCTTATGTTTTTTGAATTAAAATAAGACAGAGAAACTGAGTAAAATTCATCCCAGAACTAAAAGTGTGTCACTTGAATTACAGTGCAACAATATCTTTGGGGGTGCTCAGGTAGGTATTTTTTTAGTGTGTCAAGTATTGAAGCTTTTCAATATTAACCTAAACTAATGCATGACTGTAAATGAGCACCATGGCGACTGCAGTCAGAGAACTCTCACAGATAAGACAAGTAAAATAAACAACTTACATGTTAAGTTTCTGTAAAATTCTGTCCTATAAGTGAAACACATACATTCATACATACAGGTTCCCTGTAGTGTGTCATGGTGCACTTTATGATTTGCAGTGTTTTACTAGTTACTAGTCTCTTTAAAAAATGTTTTCCCCGGCACTGAATGATAAGAATGGGTTCAAGATTGACAGGATCTGTGCAAGTGCGTTTGCATGGTTTATATCAGAAATATGTGCTGCAATATTGCTGTAAGTCTTAAATGTTGAATATGAATATACTAATTATTCATATTTAGTCATTTGAATCTGTGTGCAGTGTTGCGCTCTAATTTAATTAGAAACTGATTTTAGTAGATTGATAAGACAAGTTTGACAGTTTTCTTTCCAAAACAGCTGCAATGTTTTTCCAGTTGTAAAAACAAGTGATGGTCCAGAGACTTTTGCATTTGTAGGAAGGATTTATGTTGATTTCTGAAAAAGAGAACTATGAATCATCTGTTGTGCAGCCGACGTGACATGACATCTGTCCTGGAAAAAAGCCTATTGCGTCTTGTCGTACCTCAATGAGTGAAGCAAAATTGGATCTGAGTGTTAGAAAAAAAACAACTTTCATCCTCAGACTGCTGCATCATGCAATAACAACAAACCTAACTTTATCAGCTTTGATAGTTAATATTTAGCAGCTTCTATAATAATATCTGAGACTAATTACATTTTTCCTTGTTATTTGAACAGGAAGACCCTGCACTCAGCTACAAGTGCTGAACCCTGAACGATCAGCTCGACTCATCAAGGAGATCCTATCAACAGCTTGGCCATCTAGAGACTTCATTGTCCAGTGGGAACCTGGGAACAGAGAGTTGAAACATCCTACAGTTTCCTGGCTTAAGATGATTTGGAAGCATCTCTACATACATTTTGCTGATGAACTAAGTACCTTTGAAGACATGCCTTTGATCCCACTTGTGCCACTTGAGGAAAGCATGGACGTAGTTAAGCTTCTACGTCTCAAAACTCCTTCCCCCATAATTCTTGTGGATGAGGAAGAGGCACCGCTTTCTGAAAACCTTCTTGACATCATGGAAAAGCTTGGAGCAGTAGTGATAAAAAAGATGGATTCGTGTTTGCAGCACCCCCTGCTAAAGAATTACATCCATCCTTCCTCTCCTGCTATGCTTCTGCAAATTATGGATAGACTGTCAACACAACGATTATCCAGTCAAGTCTCTTCTTTCTCAGTCAAAGAGAAGGTTGCGCTCAGAAACTTTCTTGCAGGACTGTCTGACATTACAGAGAGGGAAAAGCATACCCTGCTTGAGCTTTCCATCTTTGAGAAAGTGGGTACCTGCTCTGAGGGTACCTCAGCATTCACATCACTGAGAGGAGCTAGAGCTTTACATCACAGAGCCAAGTATCCACCAGATGTGAAATTATCCATAAATCTTGTGGGTTGCTGTGACGAGGAATCCATCCGCCTCATCAAGATGCTAAATGTAGAACAAGTGAAAACAACAGAATGCTTGAAGATGATTATTCAGGATGTTGAGAGGGGGTTCTACACAACAGATGAGATAACCAAAATCATGCTTTGGGTACTTAAACATCTTGCATTTCTAAAGAATGAAAACTCATCTGTGATTGGATGGCTTTCTGCTCTTAAATTTATTCAGTTGTCTTGTGGAAAGCCAGTCAAAGCCTCAGATCTTTTTGATCCTGAGCTGGAGATCCTACAGAATCTGTTCTACATGGAAGAGAAAACCAGGTTTCCCACAAGTACATTCACATCTTCCCCTGATATTCTTCATTCACTCAGACAACTGGGACTAAGAAATGAAGTACAGCTCAGTGAAAAAGATGCACTCAAAGTGGCAAAGAAGATAGAGGAGTTACAAAGCAGCAAGGAACCTGAGTGGGACTTCATAATCAAAAAGGCGAAAACACTCCTGCAGATACTTAATAGACAAACCAAGCTGGTAAAATCAGCTGAGGCTCAGACATCATTGCTAAAACTGAAATGGGTACCCGTCTGCAAAGAAAGACCTCTAACTTACCCTAAATCCCTTGCTTGGGTTGGAGATACTCTCAATATCTGCTCTTTGTCTGAGATGTGTGACATATCCCATGCAGTGCTTGTGGGATCTTCAGTAGCACTGGTTGAACACACATCTGCAGGTATGAAGAAGGCACTGAAACTAACTGTAGAGCCACAGGTGGATCAGGTATTACAGCACCTGAAAGCAGTGAATGACTGGCATAAATCTCAAGCATTTACCACAGAGGATTGGTATCAATTCCAGCAGATCTTGTTTGAGATTTACGGTTTCATGCAGGCTCATCTTGAGGATGCCAGAGAAGCAATGAAATCACTGCCTTTTGATTGGGTGTGGACAGGGAAGACATTCTCATCACCTGGCCAGACGGTCCTAAAACCCCTCCCTGATTTAGACTTGCAGCCTTACCTGTACTCCCTGCCAAAGACAATTAGAAAGTTTCACAAGCTTTTCAAGTTTTGTGGTTCAGTTGAAGAGGTTGTCCCCAGCCACGTGTTTGAAGTCATCAGCACCATCCGACAAAGATGCGAAGGAGAGATTACCAAGGAGGAAAGCAAACACGATATCTTACTTTTGATCAACATCCTGAGGTGGCTGTACAATACTCAGATACCTGTAGACACTAACATGCATGTGCCAATTCTTTGTTACAAGGACCCAAACAAATTAGCGATGAAGCCTATTCATGAATGCACCTACTGTGACATCAAGGTTGACGATTTGAATGACCTACTTGAAGATGCATCAGAGCCCATTATATTAGTGCATGACGACATCCCTATGAAAACTGCGGAGTGGCTGAAGGTGCCATGTTTGAGCACAAGGTTGATAAACCCAGAGAACCTTGGCTTTGAACAATCAGGCCAACGAGAACCTCTAACAGTGAGAATAAAGAACATCTTGGAGGAATATCCATCTGTAGCAGACATTTTTAAAGAGATCCTCCAGAATGCTGATGATGCAAGTGCAACAGAGTGCAGTTTTCTCATTGACATGAGAAAAAACACTGACATCCGAGAGAATCTTCTTGACCCTGGCATGATTGTTTGTCATGGGCCCTCCTTGTGGTCTTTCAACAACTCTGTATTCTCAGACACAGACTTTCTGAACATCACAAGGTTAGGTGGATCAGTGAAGAGATGTGAAGCAGACAAAGTGGGCAAATTTGGCTTGGGCTTCAACTCAGTTTATCACATCACTGATATCCCCATCATCATGAGCAGAGAGTTCATGATCATGTTTGATCCAAACATCAATCACATCAGCAAGCACATCAGAGACAGGTCTAATCCAGGGATCAAAATCAACTGGAGCAAACAACAGAAACGGTTGAGAAAATTCCCCAACCAGTTCAAACCTTTCATTAATGTCTTCAATTGCCAGCTTCCTCTCGCTCAGGACTCCCCATACAAATACAACGGTACACTGTTCAGACTCCCATTCAGAACAGAGCAGGAAGCCTCACTAAGTGAAATCAGTAGTCTTTACTACAACACCACAGACATCTATTCCCTGGTTGATGAGTTCAGCATATGTGGCCATCGGTTCATTCTGTTTACTCAGCATGTTGGAAGTATGGTCTTGAAATACCTGAAATATGAGGAACCAAATCCAGCGGGAGCACAAGATGTCGTCACCATCAACAAAAGTGTGTGGTCATCCAAAGCCTCATACGGACCTCTGAGTATCCTAAAATCTGCCGCAAAGGTTATGAAGAAAGTGGCAAGCACCAACAGGGTACCCGCTGATGTTCCCAAGTCCGGATGCATCATACGCGTTTTGGTGGAGGAGTTTCATAACGTTTTCAAACGTATTGTCGATCTCCACTCACCACTGTTCAGAGGTTCAGAGGAAGATCCTAACCAGTACTTTGAGATGGCTGCTAAAGGCGTTCAGACAAGAAGACTCACCGATGAAATGCCCCAAAAGGCAGTTGAGGTCACCAACTGGCTCATTTGCTCATGCATGGATGTAACTGAAGCGCTCAAGTTTTCCCTCAGTGATAGTGGAAAAAGACTTGGACTCGTGCCTTGTGGAGGGGTGGCTGTTCTGCTCTCAGAGGAAGAGAATCGCAAATGGACAGTAAAGACAAATGCCACACCAATCGGAGAGGTGTTTTGTTACTTACCTCTCAGAATCAAAACAGGCCTACCGGTCCATATTAACGGCTGCTTTGCTGTTACTTCCAACCGCAAAGAGATCTGGAAGACCGACACCAAAGGACAGTGGAATTCTGTGTTCATGAGACATGTCATTGTCCAGGCCTACTTGGCAGCACTCACAATGCTACGTTCAATGGCTGAAAGTGGAGAACTGCTTGACTACAGCTATTATGCAGCATGGCCGGATCCAAGTCAGGTGCATGATGATTTCACACTGATCAGCCAGGGTGTCTACCAAGAAATTGCCAAAGGAGGTGACAGTGAGCATGCAAAGGTTTTCTCAGACGGCAAAACCTGGGTGTCAATCAAATACGTCAGATTCCTTGACGATGCCTTACTCTGTAGGCCAGACATTGGTCCTGCTGCTTTCAAGATATTCTTGAAATACCTCAAGAAGAGTGGCTCACAAAACCTCTGTGCTGTTGAGCTGCCTGACTGGGTGAAGGAGGGATTTGATGATGCTGGATGTAAAGGGAAGTTGATGGAAAACACCCTGACAGAGAAGCAGTTCTTTTCAGATGTCTTTTTCCCTCACATCCAGGAAATCGACAAAGAGCTTCGAGATCCCCTGATGCATTATGTCTTGAATGAGAAACTTGAAGATTTTGCATCAATCCTCAGGGTTACCCCTTGTATCCCATGCTCTGGCCCCAATAAGGAACTGGTTTTACCTTCCAGACTCATTCACCCAGAGGGAAGAGTTGCTAAACTCTACAACACTGATGATGGAAGATTTCCTGAAGGGACTTCTAAAGACTACCTAAACCCTGTGTGTTTAGTGAAGCTAGTGCAGTTAGGCATGGTTAAAGATGATCTGTTGTGGGAGGACCTGACTGAACGTGCTGAATCTGTTATTGATCTAAATGAAAATGATCACACAGCTGCATGCTTTCGTAGCAGTATACTACTCAGTCTCATCGATGAGAAACTGAAGATGAGAGATCCAGGAGCAGCTGAGCTCTTAGAAAAGCTACAGGACATCAAGTTCCTTCCATTCCTGACAAGACCTGCAGGCTTTTCACTACCATGGCATGGGAACAACTTTTCCCCAACAACAATGTTCTCTGCTAGAGAACTCTTCACAACTGAACATCAGGAAACGGTGTGTCTGATGAAGCCAGTTCTGAATGAGAATTCTCCATCTTTCAAAGGTTGTGGCGCAATGTCATTGGCTGTGAAAGACTGTCTTGGTCTAATAAGGAAGCCCTCAGTTGGACTGGTCATCAGTCAACTCAAGAAACTGTCTGAATCATTTGATGGTGTCACACTGTATCAGGAAAACATTACAAATGCCTGTTACAAGTTTCTGCATGAGGAAATGCTACAGGATGAGGATGCAAAAGGACAAATAACGGAGGAACTGAAAGCGTTCAATTCCATCCTGGTGGAGAACACATATGTCAATCCCTGCAAAGTTGCATTTCACCTAAACTTTGATGCAGCTCCACATCTTTATCAGCTCCCTAACAAATACAGAAACAGCTGCCGTGAGCTTTTTGAAAATGTTGGGGCACAGCCCAGCTTCACAGTCGAGGATTTCTCAGCAGTTCTTGAAACCGTGAAACAAGAATGTGGGCGAAGGGCACTCACCGAAGAGAACTTCCAGTTGTGTCGCAGAATTATTAGTGAAGGAATATGGAGCTTGATACGAGACAAAAACCAAGAATACTGCCAAGCAAATTATGGTGGGATTCTGTTGCCTGACTCCAATCTGACATTGCAGCCATCAAAATCACTATGCTACAATGATTGCCCTTGGATCAAAGTCAGAGACTCCTCTGTGAAATACTGTCACGGGGATATTCCAAGAGAGGTTGCTGTGAAATTAGGAGCAGTCCCAAAACGTCACAAAGCCTTGGAGAGGTATGCCTCGAATGTCTGCTTCACTCGACTTGGGAGTGAGTTTGGACAGAAAGAAAAACTCACAAGCAGGATCAAAAGCATTCTCAATGCTTATCCATCAGAAAAAGAAATGCTAAAAGAGCTGCTTCAAAATGCAGACGATGCCAAAGCCACTGAAATTTACTTTGTTTTTGATTCAAGGACACACCCCACAGACAGAATATTTGATGATAAATGGATTCCGATGCAAGGGCCTGCCCTCTGTGTATATAACAACCAGCCTTTCACAGAGGATGATGTCAGAGGTATACAGAACCTCGGAAGAGGAACAAAAGAGGCCAATCCAGGCAAAACCGGTCAGTACGGCATAGGATTCAATTCTGTCTATCACATCACTGACTGCCCGTCCTTCATCTCAAACAATGACATTCTGTGCATCTTTGATCCACATGCACAGTATGCACCTGGAGCTACATCTGTGAGTCCTGGAAGAATGTTTAGAGACTTGGACTCTGACTTCAGATCTCAGTTTTCAGATGTTTTAAATCTTTACTTGGGAGTTCATTTCAAGTTAGAACGCAGCACAATGTTCAGATTCCCCATCCGCTCAACGGAGATGGCAAAGACATCAGAGATCAGTTCTGTCCCCGCATCAGACAGAATGGTGCAAAACCTTCTTGATAAGCTAAAAACTGATGGTGCAGAGCTTCTGATGTTCCTCAACCACATGGAGAAAATATCAATTTGTGAAATTGATCGTGCGTCTGGAGAACTAAAAGTGCTCTATTCTGTGACAGCCAAAATAACAGATGGTGATCGGCTGAAACGCAAACAGTTTCACGCCTCAGTCATTGATAGTGTGACCAAAAAGAAGCAGCTCACTGCTATCCCAGTCCAACAGATAACCTACACAATGGACATAGAGGACACTGAAGGAAATTTGACCACATGGATGATCTGCAACCGATCTGGCTTTCCTAACATTGAAAATGTCTCAAAAAGTGTGGTCTCAGCTCACAAAAATGAAGACATAACTCTATTTCCACGTGGAGGGGTGGCTGCATGTGTAAGCCACAACTACAAAAAACCCCACAGAGCCTTCTGCTTTCTGCCCCTTTCACTGGAGACTGGCTTACCTTTTCATGTCAATGGACATTTTGCCTTAGACTCTGCTAGAAGAAACCTATGGAGAGATGACAATGGAGTGGGGGTAAGGAGCGACTGGAATAACAATTTGATGACATCACTGATAGCCCCTGCCTGTGTGGAACTGCTGATTCAGCTTAAGCGTCGATACTTCCCAGGTCCTGATCCCACCATGACCGTACTACAAGGAACACCGCTTCATGTTGTTAAAGATACATTGCGGAAATATCTGTTCTTCTTCCCAGTCAACAGACTCGATATACAGCCAGATTGGTACTGCCTGGTTAAAGCAGTGTACAACTGTATCCATGCTGACCTGAAGCGTTTGCTTCCTGTAGTCAGAGCAGCACACATGGACAACTCTGACATGCACTCTGTCATTTATATTTCATGGGTGAATACATCCACTGCAAACAAAGGCAGAGCCTTTTTTGACAATCTGCTACAAGATGAGCTTCAGCACTTGAAAAACACAGAGTACAACATCACCTCAAGGAAGTCTGTGGCTGAAAATGTCTACAGGTTGAAAACCTTGCTTCTGGATATTGGTTTCAATCTGGTTCACAGCTGCGATGAGACAGCAAATCTCTACTTCTGTTTGGAAGATGCAGGGATACCAGTCAGTTATGTGACGCCCGAGGATGTCCGCAACTTTCTTCACACTTTCTCATCACCGGACACATCTTGTCATGTCGGAAAACTCCCCTGCCGTCTCCAACAGTCAAACTACAAGCTAGTTCATAACTTGAAGCTTTTAGTTGACTACTGCTTCAAAGATGTAGAAGTGGATGAGGTAAAAATTGAGGGTTTGCCGCTGTTGATAACAATGGACAATATGCTACAGGTGTTTGATTCCAAGAGGCCAAAGTTCCTGACAACACATCATGAACTAATCTCATCAAGGAAAGAAATGTTCATGAATACACTGTACATCAGGTACAACAACATCCTTTTGAAGGAAGGAGCTGCAAAGATCTTTGACATCAGCTGCCTTGGTGACCTACTGGGGTCTGTTCTTCCAAGAGAGTATCGAACAAGGATCCCTGTAAAGTGGAGAGACACATTTGCAAGTGAATCTTGGCTGAAGAATGTGTGGAACTTCATCAGTGAGAATATCGCTGTTCAGGAGGATCAGGCAGACATCAAACTCAGTTTCGACACAGTGCTTGACATTCTGAAAGACTGGGCTTTGCTACCTGGAATCAAATTCATGGCAAGAGAAAAGATAGTTGTCCCTGAGCATGATGTGCTTTTACCTCTGAGTTTGATGAACATAGCCATATTTCCACATGGCCAAAATGACAAAGTCTTTCACACCCTAATGAAAGCAGGGTGCATTCAGCTTGCAGTGAACAAAATCTGTGTCAAAGAGAATCCCATCATGTCTTTTCTGGCACAACACACAGCAAACATTGAAAATCCATCAAGTGTTCTGAAAGCTGTAGAGTACATGATTCAGACATCTGCATTCAAAGCAGCAAACCTGACTGAGAAGGATTTTGAGGCTCTTCTGTTGTATTTCAACTGCAACTTAGCTAACCTGACACAAAAGGATGCACAAAGCCTAAAGCTCCTCCCATGCTTTAAATCAGTTAGTGGGAGATACATCAGCATTGCAAACTATGGGGCAAACTATGTCCTTGCAAAAAGCATTCCCACTGCGGACATAGACAAATGGGCTCACACAGCCTCCTTTGCCTTTCTTGATGACAGTCCGCAGCTGAAAGAACTGTACACCTTCCTTGGCTGCATGCCAATTGATGACTTGGAAATCTACCTTCAACATCTCCTGCCAAAGTTTGAGAGTCTTTCCTATGATGCCAAAGTTGAACACATTGTCTACTTGAAGGAGAGACTTTTGTCAATGGAAGAACCATTCGAGATGAAGGATCAACTCTATGAGAAATTGGAGGGACTGTTGTTCATCTATGACTACTCAAACAGACTCAGGCCAACCAAGTTTTTCTATGATGAGACAGTGAAGGTGTTTGAAGTCATGCTACCAGCAAAGTCATTCATACCAAGTGACTTTTTTAAGAAAGTTGAACAAGTGTCAAAACCCAAGAATGGGACATTGTTGCTCACCTCATGGATAACCTTTCTCAGAAATATTGGTCTCAAGCATGAAGTGTCACAGCAGCAAGTTCTTCAGTTTGCAAAAGAGGTCAGCATCAAATCCCAAACAGAGAGCTGGACCAAAGAAAAAGTGCAAACCATTGTCGATGTTCTCCTGAACCATATTTTCAAAGAGAGGACGGATCTGTTCCAGGGTACTTTTCTCAAAGAGCTCTCAATGATACCATTCCTGTGTCCCGAGAGAGCCCCCAAAGAACTCATCAAGCTTCATTCACAGTACCAAGAGATGAGTGGCACGCTTCCTCTGATTCGCTTCAGTGGGTCTCAGGTAAATCCAAAATTCAAGCAAACAGACATCATTCACTTGCTTTGGACATCTTGCCCAATTCTACCTGAGAAAGCTACACCATCAAGCATAACGGACCAGGAAGGGAGCACTCTCCCTGGACAGGAACAACTTGACCAAGTGCTGAACATGTTAGGCGTTAACTTGGACCCACCGTTGGACAAAGTCATAAGTAACTGCAAGAACATCTGCAACATATCCAATCCAGATGATGAAATGGTGAAAACCAGGAACAAAGTTTTAAGGTCGACCTACGAGTTCCTCAATGCAGATAAACGAGATTTCCGTTACCAGCTCCGTGGGGTGGCTTTTGTCATGGTTGAAGATGGCTGGAAATTGCTGAAACCTGAAGAAGTTGTCATTAATTTGGACAATGAATCTGACTTCAAACCCTACTTGTACAAATTACCTCTAGAACTTGGTACCTTTCATCAGCTGTTCAAACTTCTCGGCACAGAAGACGTTGTATCAACCAAACAGTATGTTGAAGTGCTGTGGCGAATTTACAGAAGTTCAGAGGGCAAGCAGCTTGACCCAAATGAAATGAGAACTGTGAAAAGAGTTGTTTCAGGATTGTTCAAGTCTCTCCATAATGATCCAGTAGAAATTCGCAAAGATCTTGAGAGTCTCAGAGATTTGACATTTTATCTGCCAAGTCATGATGGTAGATTAGCAAAATCCAGTAGCTTGGTGTTTGATGATGCCCCACACTACAAGAGCAGAATTCAGGGTAACGTTGGAGTTCAGATGCTTGTGGACATGAGCCAGTGTTATCTGGGCAAAGATCATGCCTTCCACACAAAGCTGATTATGCTACTTCCACAGAAACTAAGGCCTAGACTGTTGAGTAGCATTCTTGAAGAGCAACTTGATGAGGATTCTCCAAAAATGTGCCAGTTTGGAGCTCTTTGCTCCCTTCAAGGTCGCCTTCAGCTGTTGCTGTCATCAGAGCAGTTCATCACAGGACTGATCAGAATAATGAAACATGAGAATGACAACGCATACCTTGTGAATGAGGAAAAAGCCATACGTCTCTGCAAAGCACTTTGTGAAGGATTGAAAGTTTCTTGTTTTGAGAAACTCCAGACAACATTAAGAGTGAAAGGATGTAGTCCCATCCCACACAGTCGCAGCGAAACACTTGCCTTCCTAAAGAGGTATGGGACAGCTGTGATTCATCTCTACATCCAACATTCAGACAGCAAAGACATTAATTTTCTCTTGGCACTGGCAATGACATTGAAGTCTGCCACAGACAATTTAATTTCTGACACATCCTACCTGATTGCCATGCTGGGCTGTAATGACATCTACAGAATCACGGAGAAGCTGGACAACCTTGGGGTTAAGTATGACTCAACAGAGCCTTCAAAACTTGAGCTACCCCTCCCTGGAACCCCCATACCAGCTGAGATACACCACACACTCCTCATGGATCCCATGAATGTGTTTTATCCGGGAGAGTATGTGGGTTACCTTGTAGACTCTGAGGGTGGAGATATGTATGGGTCCTACCAGCCTACCTATACATATGCCATCATTGTTCAAGAAGTAGAAAGAGAAGAGGAGGAAAACACAAGTTTCCTTGGAAAATGCTTCCAGATTGACATTGGTTATAGTGAGTACAAAATAGTCAGTTCCCTTGACTTGTACAAATTCTCAAGGCAAGATGAAAGTACCCATGGGCGAGACACCAGTGCCCCATCAACTCCTACAAGCCCAAACAGTCGTTCCTCTGGTCAACGAATGATCCCTCCTCTTTTTGCTGGTAAGGAAAACCTCAGACCCCCGCCTCAAAAACAATCTCCAAAAAAGATCAAGCTTCATGCATTGCCTGAGATTCTGAAAGAAGTGACCTTAGTAGTTGAACAAGCTTGGAAGCTTCCTGAGACAGAGAGGAAGAAGATAATCCGCCGATTGTATCTCAAGTGGCATCCAGACAAAAATGCAGAGAATCTGGACATTGCCACAGAAGTCTTCAAGCACTTACAGAACGAGATCAACAGGATGGAGAAACAGTCTTTGGCAGATCAGCAAAATACAGACAGAGCCTCGAGGAGATCCTACTCCTCATCATCATCCCGCTTCCAGTCAGAGAAGTTCTCATTTCAAAGGTTTTATTCATCGTGGAACCAAGAAGCAACAAATCACAAGTCAGAAAGGCAACAGTTCAGGGAACATTATACAAGCTATGCAGGTTCGTCACACTCTCACCGTTTCTTTGTGCCCCCTACTTTCAAGACAGTTGGAAACCCTGTGGAAGCCCGTAGATGGCTGAGACAAGCAAGAGCGAACTACTCTGCTGCTCGTAATGATCTTCATAAAAATGCCAATGAGTGGGTTTGTTTCAAATGCTACCTGGCCACAAAGCTTGCACTGATAGCTGCCGACTATGCAGTCAGGGGAAAGTCAGACAAAGATGTGAAACCAACTGCTCTGGCTCAAAAAGTTGAGGAGTACAACTCCCAGTTAATAGGCCTTGCCAATGATGTTCAGATCCTGGAAGGATATGGTGTGGACAGCCTGAGAACTCGCTATCCTGATCTCCTGCCGTTTCCACAGATTCCCAACGACAGATACACATCTGAGGTGGCAATGAGAGTGATGGAATGTACCGCACGGATTATCATAAAGCTTGAAACCTTTGTGCAGCAAAAAATATAATACTGTTGTTAAAGATGACAATGAAACTACAGTATGCATAGATCCTCTGTGGAATAGAGGACACCCATGACTGTGTGCAATACAGATCATGTATATCACTTTTAATAAAAATTGAAGTATCCAGCTGGCAGCTTATGGTACATATGCAGTTTCTACCTGCGATGGTGGTGCTGTGGCCCATGCACAGTAAATAAATGTATGGCTCCCATAACCTATTAGGCTGTCTCAATATAGATTCGCTGTAATATGTGAAAAAAAATTCTGCATATGCTGTACATACAAATGCCTAAGCAATACGTTTTCTTTACCAAAGTCCCCACATTGAATATATTTGCTCTGAGTTAGATTTAAAAAAAATATGCTGCTTTTTTTACTTTATCTTTTATAAAAAAATATAAATATATATATTTTCTTGCTACAGAAAACCAGTTGAGTGTGCTGCAAGGATGTGCGAAAGAAGAAATAGATAAACTGTCAAAAACTGCAATTACTGTCATGCAACGTGTCCTATTTGCAAGGTGTCAGCAAGTCAAGGAAATTACAATCATGTTTGTAAATTTTCTTTTTTGTATTTTTATGGTTGATTTCAATCATTTCTGTAAAAGTTGTAAATTTTCTGTAACATAGCCAGTCACTTGTTTATGGACAAAGCACTTTTTTGAAACTCCTCCTCATGTACTCGCACTTGCACTTGTAGAGCGCTTGTGTCACCCCAGCAAACTCTGGGGAATCCAACTGTGAATGGAAAACTCTTTATGTTACTTTAAAAGCATTTTTGTTTTTTCATTGGGGATATGTTTTGTTTTGTTTTGTTATAGCTATGTTAAATGTTTGTTGTGCTCTATACAGTAACATTTGAATACAGTAACATTTGATGACTGTTGTGCATCATTACCTGTTCATATGAACCATGTGTACTCTGGGGCCCTACAGAGAGCAATTCTGCTTCAGTTCTGTAGCTCAGCTTTTGCTTAAACAAGTCATTCAAAAGTTGTTTCTTTTTACAGTGATGGCCTGTTTAGGAATACTCAGTAGGACAGTGTGATAAAATAAAGAGCCATATATATGCTATAATTTGGGCACAACCCTTAACATGTTAACTTTTGCCAGCATTAAACCATGTTCATACGTTTTTGGTCATTTTAACTTTTCTGGTTTAAGGAACATAGAACAGCACCAAACTGTGGTGCTCGTGTGTTTTTACTGTATTATTGGTTTTATTTTACCTTTGATTTGAAGGACTATACACACACACTGACCATATATTGTAAATGTAATTTTGAAACATAATTTAAAATGTGCTTCTTGGTATCTGTTGTCTTATTACACCTCAAGCTTGAGGTGACTCAACCGAGGGTGTCTCCTTGAATAAAGCATGGAGAACCTTGTGTATCATACATGTTGATGTACACTGTGCCATAGGAAGGCCTAATAAATTCCCCCTTAAATACATTGTGTCAGTTTTTTGTTTCTATGTTTATAAAATAAGGCACATATAAAAAATAATGTTACTAGTCTGAGAATTTTGGTTCTTTTAAATTGTCATTTTGTAATGCATCAGTTTTTTATATATATTTTATTTCACATGTTGTCTCAGGTTTGCAAGCAAAACAACCTATTGTGGAGAAATATTAAGGTATAAGGTCAGGTATAATGTACTCTTATTATTTGTATTGACATGGGATTTTCACAGTCGGCAGGAGTGGCTGTAATGTTTTATTTTAGAAATAAAGTTCAGTTGTGGAATTATGTTGGGACCTACTGAATAAGATCAGTAAATTTGCTCTCTTGGCTTGCTGGTTCAAGTCCATTAGTGTGCTGCTGATGGTCTGACCTGTGTGCATCCTGCTGGTACTACAGAGTTTTTCCACTAGAGTGCATCAGAGAGCCAATAAACACGGTTAGGAAATGATGAAAACTGTATCCATCTCCACATTAAAGCTTTAGTGCACAGCAGAACACAGGAAACAGTCAAGAATATATAATACATTAAGAGACTGCAGAGACCAGTCTTCAGAAAAACAAGTTTATGAGAATGAACGGCTCTGACAGACACATTGTAGAAGAATAGCACAAAGTTTATTTTACAAAATTAATAAATACACATTACACACTTTATCAAAATATGCCAGAACATACGTGAGAACTGCAAAATAACTACTTATCAACACTGACAGCAATAACACAACGCCATGAGATGTTAATTATGCTAAAAACAATTGCAGATAAACTGATGCTAAACTCACTGTAACTCTCCTTACAAAACATTGACCTTTTTGATGAAGTGAACTGAGAACCGTAATCTTACAACAGAGGCAAATGTTGTTAATTACCCTTCATGCACATTGTTCAAAAAGAAAAGAAAATCAAGGCATATTTGACCTAAAAGGCAAAAGCAAAACTGACAATCATAAACGACCCACAGCTACAGTTGTTAGACCTGTTTTTGTTTTTGCTTGGTTGTCGCTGTGGTCAAAGGTGATGTTTTCATAGACCCTTGGCTGTAAATGAGGTTGTTGAGCGAACACAGACCAGCTTATTTGCAAGAAAAACTGTCTGTCTTGTAGCTAATGCATAATTACATGCTTATGCAGGGCTTAAAAATAACACATAACATAACATACATAATCTTATAAACTGAAGGAAAAAAACACATAATTACACACGTGATACCACACTAGTAACACTCTATGGTATTTTTAATCTCCAACCTATTAAGCAGTTAAAACAAAACCAGAAACAAGGCTAGTGTTGTATCTGAATTTAAGTTAAAAAAAAAAGAGATACAATCCATCTCTGAAGTTACGATGACAATGACAAAATGTATACCAGCATTTCTCAAAATTTTCCCCCAATTAAATAAAAACATGCTAAACACCAAGACAAAAAAACTACATACCAAGTGCTTGGAGCCAGAAGGGTAAGTAAACCAAAACAAATATTTCAGTAACATTCTGTTTGAGATATTTATTTTTTGATTATTCCAAGCCCTTGATATGTGTCGATTTCATTTATTGCACCACAAGATAATATTGCATAGGATGTAAGCTGTTACCAGCTCCTCATTGCCCAGCCATGATACTGTGTGTGTAAAAAAATTCTCCACAAAGCTCTGATGCAGATAAATTTGGAACTGAGTGCTAATTTGTTTCAGCTGAATAGTTAAAGGGTCGTAAATGCAACTAAAAGGATGCATTTCATGACATCTCCAACATGTACGCCAGCAGGCATTTGTATTTTTACAAGCCTCGTGGGATCTTAGCACTGAGATCATCATAGATCCAACTGTGGTATAAAGATAAAAAAAACTCAGGCCAGATATAAACAGTTGTGCTTGTTGCCTCCCAGAAGATGCATCTACTGAGAGATGGAAAATCGATTACCTTGTCAGAGTCTTTCTAGCACTCCTGATTCTCGCTGCAGGTGGAGGTGACCCCAGCCTTGGACAGGAACAGCTTGCCGCTGGGACAGACACAGACCTCGTAGAGACCCTGAGCATTTCCAGAAACCCCTCCTTCGCTCAGGGGCAGGCTCGGCATGCGCACCGTCTCAGCATCCAGCACTAGCTGCACAGCAGACAGCGTGGAGAGCAAGGACGATACAAGGAGAACAACAGAGCTGCATTGAATCGACAAGGAAATATCTCTCTGCTTCATTCTTTCCACTTAAGGCGAGTGCATTCACACATCATAGCACACAGTGTGGTGGGAGATAGAGGGATGTCCAGTGAGTACCTAACCAGTGCACTAATCCATAAGGAAGATATAATCAACAGAATGTAAGTCCACATTTCCTGTGGCAGAAAAAACACTGAAAACCAAAGAATGTGACAATTCAAATAACTTTTAAAATTATCCAGGACAAGTTCAGCGCAGATTAACACCCAGTTTTCCCTATAGCAAGGAAAGAGAGATGAGGGTGTGTTATAGCCTGCGACTACGATGTCATATAAATGCGCTGAGAAAGAATTCAAAAAGGTCAAATAAGTGCCTGTGCCAGTTAGCTGCACCACAACGATTACGCAATCCTGATTCAGCCAGAATCAATCACCAAAACTCTCTAAACAGTACCATGGAAACTGCAAACCACTACACCACAGCAGACCTACAGAGCCCAAACAAATGGTTTGGAAGTTCAAAAGGCAAGAAACTCATTACAGCTTACAGACGAGTATCTTAGTGCTCTTTTTTTGGCTTTATAAAGAACTCTTCATGTTCACAAGTACAGATTAACTCTGCTGGAAGTCCAAAGATACAGTATAGTCTAGTATAATGTCACTTCTCGCTGTCAGTACCTTACCGTTGCAGCCACAAGCGATAGATATATGTTACTCTTTACAACAAAATGCAGAACTAAAGTAGAACTGTTGTAATGAGCTCTCTCAGGGCCATCTGTAAACTATTTTGGACAAAAACCAATGAATGGAAAAAAGCAGAGCTACTGTCAAACTGCACTTGAGTGAGGCTCTTTTGGATGGAAAGCTCCCAGGTGTGACTGTGAGAGATGTTGCTGAAAAACATACTGCATATATATATTCCCCTGGTAATCAAAAGAAAAGACAGACCTGAAGATGATGTGTGATGTGAAGGCTTCAGGAAGTGAACAGTGTTTTTCTTACCAGTCCTATACTAGACTGCAGAATAACATCCATGTTGGAAGCAGCTTCGATGTTGCCCGCCAGCGCTTTGATATGAACTCCTTTTGGCGCGTCCAAACTGAGAGAGCGAGTAGGAGACTCCAACCTAAAGCAAAACAACTCTGCATTATCCATCCATATTATTTGTCTGCTCATTTCACTACAGATTTTTTTTCATTATACATAGTATGCACCTCAGTTATGACATGAAACTACAGGCTAAAGTGTGCTGTAAAACCTTTTTTGGTATTTCTTCAATGGATGTCATGCTAATTTTGTTACGTAATCAACAGAATGTTCTGAATAGCTTCCTGATACTGCCACATGACTTGTAGGACTCAGTCTTCATGTTTTATCCAATAATATGACTCAAAGAGTACAACAAGGCTGAAAAAGTCACCTCAGGTCTTTGAAAGGTTCAGATTTCAGCAGGGGCACCTCCACCGAATGCTGGAACAGCGCTCCTTCAGGACCTGATGGAGAAAGAGACACACACATGCTTCAACTAAGGTTGAGTCAAGGTGTGTTACAGAATCCACTGCAGTCTGAAGGCCTGATGCACACACGTGTAGACTGATCCTACTTCCGCCTGCGTAACATTTTTACACAATACCCTTAATCATCAATGGAATAGGCTACAGGGTTTCTGTGATTTCCAAATCATCACTTTTCTGCTATCTAGCAGTCAAAATAGACTGAAATAAGGGCAAAAAAAAATGCTTAAAACAAGCATCTAACTAGCCATTTCATTTTTAGCCATGTTAGCAGCATGGTCGGTCCACCACTTTGGTCCAGACTGAAATATCTCGACAACTAGTACATAGATTGGCATCACGTTTTGTAGACATTCATGGTCCCCAGAGGATTAACACTGACTTTGATGATCCCCTGATTTTGTCCTCTAGTGCCACCAGCATGTTGACATTTTTGGGTTTTAGTAAGAAAAAGTATCTCAGCAACTACTGGATTGCTGTACTTTATGTTTTTTGTGTTCTGTGCTAGCGTGGCTGTACTGTATCTCATTGCTTCAATGTGTAAAGCTTGTTTTTAAAAAGGAAGAGTGGGCTTTCTGCTCACTTTGACTTTTGTAAGTGAAGCAGTGCTAGAGAAGAGAGGGAGACAGATTAGGGGAGACACAAGAGAGAAAAAATGGATCCAAAAACCCCAAACATACTGTACAGAATGTGGATCCAACTGTGTTGGATGTAACCACTCGACTCGTTTCAAGGATTTTACTTAACAGCTCCTCTGCTTCTGTGTGCTGCTCTCTGTGGATCGAAATGACCCCGGGCATAATGAAGCTATCAGCTGACACTCCCTTCAACATTCATCAGCCATCACAGTGTGTGGCCAGTGACCCACATCACCATCAATACACACACTGGACACCGAGACACAGAAAAAGCAATGGGGGATGGTTCAGACTGATATTGTGATACTTTACCCTTCAACACTTTGTTGTGTAATATGACATATTGTGCGGTACTGAGGTGTGATAATGCAATGGATCTCAGCTACATGACATTAATGCACGCTCAGGTAGCTGAGCTCCTGACATTTCATTTATATGTAGGTGTGCTTTACAGATATCAATGCTCTCAACTGTATGACATGAATGATTATAAAAAATGACGCATCTGTCTTTGTCCTCGGTTGCTGGACTGCTGCACAGATATCTGCCATCAAACCAAATTGCTCCTGTTGAGCTCACATCTGCTGTCAATATCATCTTTTTCCAAATCTGAAAAACATTTTCGCCATGAGGTGTGCAATATTTCCCAGGAAGCAGCAGGTGGTGGACGTTGGTGTACCTGTGACTCGTAGTTTGTCCGGTCCAATCACAGCCTGGTCGCCATCTGCAGTGAACAGCATGTTTTCATTGTGGGAGCTAATGAGCAGATTTCGAGCCTGTCCCTGAGCTTCTTTTGGACCTGAACCGACAAAAACAACAACATTAGAATACCTGAAGGGGTTTGGCAGTATTACAAATCTAATCTTTCTCTTCCTGTTATACGTTTCAAATCCGCAGTGCTTAGAGAATATAGTGAGACACATTCGTGCTTTATTGTGTGGAAATCTCAACTTCTTCACATGCAGCAAAGACGTGGCAAAAAAGAGAGAACGACTACTTACTGAAAAGAAATGTGCAGATTAAAAGTGTGTAAATGCTCAGACTGAGAGGTAACGTATCTGAGGTTATTTCACTTTACCCTTCACTACATCAACGTTCAACAGCCCCGTGAGAGGCAAATCTAAAGCAGGTAGATCAGTCAGAAAGATATTTAACCCACTTCAGCACCTACAACTGTGAAACTGGCGTGTAATCTTCTCTAACAAGCATCTCACTTTTATTCACAGAGGGCCGAGAGGATGCGGGCTATGCTTTTTATGGCTTAATGATCAAGGACACATAACGGCACTGTGGAACACGGCAATTAGTCGGGTCATTTGTTGGCCTTTTAATTATGACAAAATACCCTAACGCAGCCGTTGGTGAGCCATAAAAGATGTACAAATATGATCCTCCACAGGCTTCGGGCCCTCTGTGTAATACAGAGCGATCCAGAAGCAATGGCAGAGAGAGGAATGTTGCATTTAATGGATTTTAAATGGAAATCGAAGAGATTATAAATGGAAAGATGGCTTCTTGTCACTGTTAATGTTTGATGAGAAATCGCTGCAGGACAAGTGCATGAATGACTTTACTATTGCCCCCATACATCAATGGGATACTTTGTTATGCGTGAGTGCCGTATGTGTCTCTCTGTGTGTACATGTGTCCTCTTTCAGGCTCTTACCCACAGATATCCTCCCCGTGACATCACCATTTTCATTGCGGGCATTAAGGGAAACATTTTCCGATGAGTGCACAAGAAGTGAAGAGTCCTGAAAAGAAAATAGCCATTTCACCATGCTGTGTATATCCAACTGATACACATTTGCAACATCAAAATTAAACAATGGCAATCAGCTTTAATATGTGACAGAATATTTTCTAAATTTACTCGAACAGACGCAAACTAGGTTTTCAGACAAGCTGAGCAGTGGTTATGGGGATGGTAATGTTGGTCCACCACTTTGATCCAGACTGAAATATCTCAACAGCTAATTAATGGATTGTCATGAAATTTTGTACAGACATTGAACGCTCCCCAGTGGATGAATCCCACTGACTTTCATGGTCCTGACTTTTCCTCTAGCGCCACCATGAGGCTGATATTTGTGGTTTTTTTAGTGAAATATCTCAAGTGTTGGATGGATTTCTATGAAAGGTCAGGGTGAATTGTAATAACTTGAATCTCCTGATTTTTTTAGACTCATCAGCCTCAGCTGTACTCTGTAGCTGTACTTTTTTAGTGCTAATTAGCAAATATTAGCATGCTAGCAAGCTCAACAAGATATGACACCAGGTAATTGAGAGAGACATGACAGAAATAAATCACTGCTGTCCCTCTGCAGCTGTAAGGAAGCTCTGTTTATAAAAATGATCCAAGAAACTAACTTTAATGTCCAGGGCGAGACGGTGGCTCACTAAATCCTGAATCTCATTAGAAATCCATAGAACACATTAGAGAAAGTGTCCGTCCATAAATGAGGAATACATCGCTTTTTTAATGAGGCCCATAAAGAAGAAAGAATGCTAAAAAAAATTGCTGCTATGAGCAAGAAAAGCCATAACATGTAAACAACTGCAGCAAAGTGTTCCCATCTGCTGCTAGCAGGCGGGCCATAAACTACTTTCCACCACAAATATCCCTGAGGTTAATGGGGAGCTCACTGCACCACCACGTGCACTGTGTGGGACTGCCAAATCCAGTTCGTTCTGACACATCTCCCAAAAAAAGTACAGTCAGAAATATGCAGTTCACTCACTACAGCTGGGTAAAAACTGCTTGAGTGTCTGCAAGGATTTAGATTTAGATGATAACAAGACGTGTAGTCTGCACAGATCCAACTCGCAATTAAGTTTAAGTTTGGTAAACAGTGAGATGAAATAATGGCCCGGCTGTCAGGCCACTTAATTGAGCAAACAGTAGTTTGAAACTTAGCTTGGAAGAAGACAGAAGAGGGAGGAAAGCAGAAGGTAGAGGGGGGAGGAAAAGAGGGATAGCAAAGTGAAGAAGAATGTGGGAAGAGGAGCAAGAGAAGTGTGTGTTCTTGATTATCTTACTTCTCTGGAGTGAATCTCTTGAGCGTAGACGGGGAAAAGAAACTCCGACTCGCCCTCCTCCAGCTTGACACCATCTGAGTGTACTTGTAGGTGTCCCATCCCTTCCTACGACCCAAATGAAGACACACATGTAGTCTGATAAAGATACTGCAAGGCAGGTTTAACAGGGAAATCACAATCAAACCAGCAAAGCTGAATAATTAACTGTAAACCAGCTGAACGGCTTCATATGCAGGTAAGAATCCAAAATATGGCAGGTTAAGAGGCCAGGAATTTAGATTTTTATCATCCAAATACTTTGTAGGTTTCCAAGTGCGAAACTCACATAGCAATGTTCCCTGTGGGATTTATGTCAGAATACATCAGCCAGTTGCTTTAGCTGTGCAGGCACTTCACAACAGTGTGAGTGTGTGTGTGTATTTCCAAGTGTGTAGGTTTGTTGTGTCCCTTTTTCTGCTTCTGAATAAATCTGTGCCATCTGGACTTGAGACAAAAAGCTGACAAGACTCCATGAAATACCAAACACATTAACTATCCTGTTTAGACAGCCAAGTAGCAGTTAATGATAGATAATACTACCTCTACTAGTACCCTACTAATAATAATAAGCAGGTAACACTGGGTCAGTGTGATGGATATACAATCCAAAACTTTAAAATATAATATATAATATAAAAGATCTACAGAAAAGCGTGGGGGGGGAGAAAGGAGTTGAAAACTATCCCAGCTAAAAATACAAACTGCCAAGGTGAGTCATGCGTACCGTGTTGAACCACATCACCCTGAGGATCCAGATGGTGAGGGCGAAGTTGACCACCAGGATGATGATGAGCAGCAGGACAAACAGGTAGAGGCAGCGCTTCCTCCAGCCATAGATGCCGATCTTGTAGACGTGGTCGGGCACCGGCCTGGGCGCGCTGCTGCCCTGGGTGGTGGTGACATACTGCTCCCGCACCATCTGCTGGCTGGGAACAGCACGCGAAGACAGGTACACGGGGAATAGAAACAGATGTTAAAAAGAAAAAAAAACACACACATGCAGACATATTACTGTTTAGTGAGACTGGACGTGGCATGCCACAGAGTCAGTGGTAGTTTGTCAAGGATCAGAGAAAAGGTCAACTGACTACACAGAGACAAATCTTTTGACAAAGCTACCAACATATTTAAACCTGTAATATTTTTTTGGGTTGTGAATTCAACACTACTGCCTATTTACACATCCAGCATTTACGGAGCACAATTAGCATTTATTAGTTATTAGTGTTTCTGGCCACCTGACTAATGTGGGTCCAGCATTCACTTTTAGCTCCATTTTTGGTCTCCACCATCTCCTGAGGGAAATATCTGTCTCCTTAGTGGCTAAATGCCCCTCTGTGTTCACCCGCTAGTCACTAAGTGTGTCTGCGTGCTGTCTGGTGCTGGGCAGGTAGTGTTTGTCAAAAACGACTCTATGAGAGCGGTGAGAGTGAACTGAAACAGTAACGCTGCAGGCCGGAAAACGAAAAATATTAGCTGAAAGCTGCGATAAATCTGCAGAGCTGAGCGGAACTAGAAAGTCATCATTTTCTGTGTTTGTCACTACAAGCGACCTCTTTCACTCTTTGTTAATATAAAATATTGATTACAGCAGCTTAAGTATGTCTGTAAAGTGTGCGGTGATAGTGGCTAGAAACATATTTGTACGTACTGCAGTCTTATTTCCTGCACACGCTACTTGCCAGTTCAAGAGACCAACTTTTCCTTTCATGATTTCCTTTCCGGGTCTTTATAGGAGAACCATTTCATACATTTGTAGCTCATCTACATTTTTACCATCAACACAGGTTTTAAAAGGGTTTGGAGAAAGACAGCAACGAGATATCAATATCTTGATCAACACAATATTGTAATATAAAAGATAGAATCATGTCGTGAGATTGATGGAAATCAACCTCTGACAAACAGCTCTCACACATCCTGTAAAATCTGAATTCACTATGTTCAGTTTGAATATTTTTTCAAGCATTCAAGTTGAGTTGTATACATACATACTGCCTAATTGCACCCCTATACAATGCCTTGTTCACACAGTGCACAGTATATCATTCATGAGCCCAGACCCAGTGGATATGTGGCTCAATGCGCCAGCGGAAAACTTGACTGAATTTCCAGCAGTTTTTCAAAAAGTCAAAGGAAAATGCCACTTATTACAAAGCAGAGGCAGTACTTTCTGGCCACACAGCAGCAGGCAATCAATGACAAAAACCATGAGATGAATGTCAGCATATTTTCAAAGCACAGTGGTTTTCTGTATTCAGTTCACGTGATGGCAGATGGAGCTCCAACTGCAGGACTGCAAAACCTGCGAGCGAGCCCCCTGGTCAGCATATTTGGACCATCTGACACAGTGACAACAGAGAACCTCAGGGACACAGGAAGTGTGTGTTTGAGCACAGCGGAGCCAAGGAGCCTCACAGGGCTGTGGAGAGAGGAGTGGTGTCACTCTCCATCGAATAATCTGAATTAATAACCAGACACAGGCTGCAGAGAAAGCTGCTTCCACCGAGGACAAGGCCTGAAGAAAATGCTGTCGGTTGTAGATTATTTTGAGTCAATAAAACACCCAAAAACAGGCAGAAACAAAGACAGATTGCAGCTTTCTCCGCACAACAAACTGTTCCAAATCTGCATCAATAGTTTAGAGCCGCCACATCTCAATTTTATAGGGCAAGTTATCTGAACAAAGATGTATCTAGGTTGTCTGAGCAGTGTTTTCTGAAGCTGACAGGGCTCAGACTCCAGTAGCCGGGTTGATTTACATACAGGACAGATGTTGCATCTTGCTGCCACAGTAAAGGTGTTTTTCATCACGTTAAAGGAGCAACTTTTCAAACCAAAAAGTAATTCTTCTTTGACATTAACAGCTGTTCAGCCGGGCACATCATCCCGCTGCGACTCCCGTGTGGCGATGATGATACAAGAAGAAAAAGGGCCGTCAGACTCTGCATACAGCGACATACCATGTGAACAAACTCAAATAAGTCATGTTTCTGTAAATAATGAAGTAAATATCATGCCGCCCTCACAGCAAGGGGCGACGAATAAAAGCAAACGCGGCTCGCTGCTGAGCTCTCTGAGGTCCAGGAGGAGAGGTTTCAGAGAGACTATAATAAAGGCCTATAGTCTCCATGGCTCGTTCCTTGCTGTTTTGCAGTAAACACAGGGAGGAGACGCGTTGGCATAAAAGGCTGAAAGTTTCTCTATGACCAAATCTGCCTCTCTGCAGGACCTGTCACATGGCCTGCGAGCCCAGCTGTGATGAATAGCCCTTATTTCACAACCAAACAAATGAACGCTGCCTGAAAAAGGAGGGGAAAAATGACATTGTGCCATTTCCACAGGAGAGAGGAGAGCGAAGGAGCAAGTTATGTGAAATGCTCTTTTTTTAATCTCACCTCATTTATATTTATTAATGGTACTCGTGAGAATGAGTCATAATGACTAATTGAATCTCGGTGACGCAGCAGAGCAACTTTTAGTGAGGGTGTTTGCGACAACATGGCTCAGCTGGTTTATTTTTTGGGTGTTTCTTTCAAGGGAGTTCTCCACTGAGGCTCCAAAAAGGACTAAGATTAATCAGTGTGTGTTAAATTGACCGATTCCAATATCCCCACACTATACCTATTAACAACCACAGATCATTTGCGTGTTAACATGTTGATCAGCGCAACTGTGCACTTTGGGCAAATGAGCGGTGAGGATGAAAGAGCTCTGGATTTGTTCATTATGATGTTAATGGATTTGATCTAACCCGGTCTCATTACGTTAAATGAAGGCATTAAGAGGCCTCCGTACTTCTGCAGCAGTGGGAGGGGGAAGCCTCTTTGAGTCTGGATCTTTAAAGGCGTCTTCCAGCTCCAGTTTCAGTGTTACCACCAAACCCTTCAGCCACAGACTGATCCTTCCATAGCAACCCAAATAAACACTCCCCGAGCAGTCTCGCTGCTCAAGTGCCAGGAATGCTCAATTTACGGGACTTTATGATTGGAAATATACAGTCTGACCTTAGAGCCCGACAGGGAAAATAGTTTTTATCAGGTCCATGCCTTTATTTCTTAAACTGGTGATGGAAAACTGTTTGTTTTTTTAAATGAGACTCTCAATCTAAAAGTTCAAAACTTCACAAAATTGGATCCTATACCACAGGAGAGACAACTAAATGCAGGTTTTAAAGGTGTTGCAGACCTCTAACACAGTCCCCTGTTCCCAAAGATGAAGAACACTTGGCTCAGAGCTGCTAGCAGGGCTATTTATCCTAGGGCACCCTCTCAATTAACCTTAAACAAGTGATGCTCCCTGCCCGGCTCTGTCTCTCTGACCTCTGGATGAGAGCAAGGGCCAGGCCGGACAGGCCAACCGCCTACACCACCTAAAAATCCACAGGGTCCGAGTGTAATTGAGAATCCAGGCTTCCCCCCTGAGCCGAGGCTTGACCTGACCGAATGCCAAAAGTTTTGGCAAGTTAGGAAAGCTCAAATTGTTTTAGCTGGAGGACATTCGCAGAGGAATATGCTCAGAGGAGCTCGGTGTGCGGAGCTCAGAGCAAACGAAAGCTGAGCACAGCGGGCTGTAGTTTCTGCCTGTCTGTGTAGTAAGTGGCCGGCGTCATGTCTCCACTCTGCTGTGATGCCTTAACTTCTAAAAATAGGACACAGCATTGTGAACTAAATTTAAAAAAGCAGCACAGGACACACACACACACACACACACACACACACAAACACACTCTACAAGAGTATAACTAATGAAAAACTATAAGACATTGCTCATAACACACATAAAACATAAGTGAGTTGCTCTTTCACAGTTATTTTTGTATTCCAATATTTCTGGCCATTTATGGTAAAACTGACGGCAGCTGGCAACCAGAAAACACTTTTTCCAAATCCCAGACTACTTCTATAAGGACTGCAAAGTAATCACAGCACAACATGGGTCACAAAGAAAGAAGAAAATGTGAAGAAATTGTACAGTAGGTCAAAGGTTGCCATTATAAAACACTTAAAGATTACCTTAAGGGGAAGTTATGACAGAAACAACATGACACAGAGTATTCCTGAAAGAAAAAGGCAGACTACTCACCGTTGTGTGTTGAGGCACAGCAGTCCTCTTTCCTACGCAACAGTAAGCAGAGCTCGAGCTGGTACGGGCAGCTTGAGAAGCAGCAGCGCTGGAGCTCCTCACACGTCTGTCAGCCACTCAACAGCTGCGTGCCATAAATCCAGCTCTGGAAGAGCCCTGACTAATCACCACGAGACGGCGCTCCCACTCCCCTGCATGCCCACTCTGACTCTTTCCCTCTGCCTTTTTAGCCTTCCCTGCACACATTTGAATATCAACAGTGTGTATCTGAGACAGAGAGAGAGAGAGAGAGAGAGAGAGAGGAGGGGGAGGAGAATTAACCATCAGTGGAGAGGTTCAATCTCTCTCTCACACACACACACACACACACACACACACACAGAAACCATCCATAATGAACAGAGGCAGTTGTTTGTCATGCATACCAGTGAGTCACTTTCACTGCCCAA
>NTHP01000381.1:13145-59922 GCA_003416845.1 Oplegnathus fasciatus | reverse complement strand
CCCGGCGAGCTGTGACATCGAGCCAGCATCCACATTATGGGGACAATGAAACTGAAGCAGCTAAATGGAATTCAGCCATCGTTAATCTCACTACTTACACGTGTTTTTCTCACTGCTCAAGACTAGAAACTGAAAAAGGAGCATTCAGACAGATTTGGGTGCACAGACTCTTTTTGTAGTTGCTGGACTGTGACTATAGTCATGCACCACAGCTCTCGTTGTGTGATGGTTTTATTTTCACCTCTGCCTTTATTATTATTAAATCCATTAAAAACTGTCATTTTAAAGGCCCTGCGCACCTGCGGTAACCCACACAGGTGATTTTAATTATTGTGCCTGATTAGACCTCTTCTCGGGACTGTGAGGATGTGCACACACTGAGCTCGATTAACATCTCCCTGACTCTATTGTTAGCTTTGTTGCACCTGTTATGGGCAGAACAAATGACACCTTAAAGATGCAGTCACATTACACTTCTGACCAACAGTATGAATATTCACTCCCTCTCCCGTCAAATGAAGCTCATACAATGGACTAATTCAAGCATGTGTTTTGGTGTTTTCTTTTACAGTTCGCGATCACTCTGCTCAATATTTATTGGTGATCTACTATTATGTGTTTTCAGAGTTTTGAACTGACAGCTGGTGTGACCGTGTCTTTAAAATGGGGTCTGGTGACCTCACAAAATTCCCCAGCATAGCTCCACCCACCTTCAACCAGTGCAGCGGACGAGTCAGCCACAATATCTGAAAACACCAGTGTGGGTATGCTGTACCTTTAAAATTATGATGTGTTTATAAACAGATAAGTATAGGAATTAAAAGAGCCGACACTCACACACTAATTTTCAGTTACACAGCAGGGAAATTACAAACTGATTACGGTTACTTCATTATATTTAAAAAAGTCAAACATGATTGCAAACACTGATTGCACTACTCAATATTATAGGAACGTGGGTTCCATGTTAAGGTGGGTTTTCTAAGCCACTCAGGCACCTTCATTGTGCATACAGTATAAAGGGTTAAAGAATTGTTTTTGCAATATCCCACAGACACTTCCATGCAGCCCCACATATAAGACACACTCATATGAATTTCAGTTGATGGAGGTGAGAAAAACTACAGCTAATATTTCAACGCGTGACAGCTGGTCTGTTAAAAAGCCACTGGTGAGGTTGTATCAGTGAGCAGTCAGCTCCATTGAAAAACAGGCAGTAATGTCTCTGTGTTCTCACAGGCAGATGCTGGAGGAGCTGATGGGTGGTGCATCTGTCAGCGGCGTGCATCCTGCAGTTTGTTTTGCTGTCGCTGCTCGAGGTAGTGCTGTGCAGTGACAAAGGGCCGTCTGACAGCATCCATCACAGGACTCCTGTGTCTTTCATGCCCCAAGCAAACATCTGACGGCGGCAATAGCTTCATTTCATGCCATATCTTATCAATATCTCATAACCTTTCACTGCCTGTGGCTTCTACCAGACAAATGGAAGACATAAATGATGAATCTCTTGCACCAAGCTAGAAATGATCCATCTTACACCGAAAACAAGATCGGTTGAGTCAGGATGTCCCTTTGAATTTACTGGATGACAACACCAGGTACATGGTGTAGATGCAGAACTGAGGACTTTCATTACCAAGGACGCTGATAGTAATTGAACGCAACACGCGCACTAAATGAGGTGTGAATGCATCCAGCAGCACAGGCTCTTGAGTCGGTGCAACACTCATCCCAATCCCTGGAAAGCTTTGACTGTACTGTATGTCTGCTGTATGTTAGAACCCTCACAATGTCAAAGGAAGTGCATTTTCAAAATACCCCAAACCAATCAGATTTAAAACTTTGAATTTTCAGTGTCCACAAGAAAGGGGATTGATTCCCACCCACAAAAAGAAAAACTAGAATTACCACCCGGCGGTTGTATGCCTCCACCAAGCAGTCAAGTTGCAGTTTACATCCATGTCTGTCCAGACTCATATATGTAGTGAAGACTTTATAGGAATTTAATAAAGGGTATTACAATGTAAGTTATCACTATATATGTATGATTCCAGTGAATAATGTCCAGTGAGAAACATGCTGTCTTCACTTAGAGACTATTTTTACAGAGGAGTACAGAGGACTGATAGAGAGCTTCGTCACATGGTGCAGTGACAATCACCTGAAGCTCAATATCAGCAAAACCAATGAGCTTGTGGTGGACTACCAGAGGAACAGGAGGCCTCCTGTCCTGGTTGTCATCCAGTGACAGGAAGTGAAGAGGGCAGACTCATACAAGTGCCTTGGGGTCCACATCAATAAATAATGGCCAAATGTGTTTTTCCAGGACATCATGATGTCACAGTGAAGTTTTGACCTTTTGTGTAAAAAATGTCATCACTTCATCATTTTGTCCTATTAGATATTTGTGTGACATTTTGTGGCCAAAAACTTGTTCTGAGGTCACAGTGACCTTTGACCACCAAAATCTAATCCGTTCATCTGTTTGTGCCAAATTTGAAGAAATTCCCTTGAGTCGTTCCTGAGATATCACGTTCACGAGAATGGGACATACGGATGGACAGACGGACAACCCAAAAACATAATAATCAAGCCACACCGCTTTGTTGTTGTAAAAGTTAAAAAGCCCTCACCATGGGTGGATGATTAAAAACAAGAACAACGCACATCATTTACCCACAACAATAAAGCACTTTTAATTTGTGCACATTAACGAGGCAATGTGCTTTTATTTGAAGTGGAATCCGTTCCCTTTCTTTTGGACAGTGTTTGCCTTCACATACACCAGGAGCACCTGCTTTGTGTTATATCAGTCAGATCCAAGGAGTGCCTCCTCCTTTGGTTTTATGGCATGTTTTGTTTTCAGTATCAGAATCTCAAGACCATTTTTGCACATAGAACCAAAAAGATTTAACATTCAGGACGTTTGTTCTTTGCTGTTAATTCATCCCAGCTTTCAGGAGCATAAAGCAGACATGCATCACCAGATCAGGGACCAGTACCTTTGTCTAGTCATGGGGTTTTCAAAGTCTGAGACTGTGGGCCTGCCCTCAGATTAAGTTTGGAAAAAGGCGTCCACTAACCTCCCCTTAGTTTACTTGCTTCGTTTCGCTGAATTCCTGGATGCCTACAGGCTCATGATTATGTTATTTGATCCCATAGACACTGAACAATTGAGCAAAGACAGCCTAATATTGCCGTTTGACATAACTTCAGACTGCACCAAATACATAAAAAAGGTCTGTCCTTAGACATTTATTAGTTTCTGACTGGGAAAGTGAGAAAAACAGTAAAATTCCCCCAAACTGCTGCATCTCTGAACTCTCTTTAACCAAATCACACATTTAAGCTATTCTATGTGATCTCCTTTTGATAACTAATGTAGTATTTCTTCCACTTCCATTCACTGAGCCTCCCCTGAAACAGTTTGGAGCCCCCCTGGAGAGGCCCTCCTTCCACTTTGAAAACCTCTGGTCTAGTCCAAAGGCATGATCTTTACCTCATTAGAGTACCCACAAGAAATCTATGTGAATATGGAGAGTACTGTAGGTGCATAACTTCATACGGACAGATCAGTTCTGTCTCAGAAGACTGTGGGAACCAGAAAACTGTGCTGCCTACTTAGTGCATGCGTCAGCAGTGTCATCCTCACCTTGTAACACTCTTAGCCTTAGTAGTCTATAGTCTGTTTGATGCTTTACGTATAATTTGTAAAACTTTTCAAATGTTTTGTTTACATTTTGCAGTATAGGTCCGGAGTTGTGTCATTTTACTGCCTGCAACTTTTAACAGTATGAAAACCTACCTACATATATTGTGGTTGTTTAACATACCTGGTTATACATACAAATATAAACGAGTGGATGAACCAGTTACTGACACATGAACAAATGCACAGCTGAAGTTTTGTCTTTACAGTTTTTATTCACTTTTCATTACAAACAGCTCATCAAAGGAAGCAAACAGGAGAACCTGCAAGACAAAAAGGCTACGGGTCAGTGGATGCAGCTAAAAACAAATACCAAAAGATAACAAGATGCATGCAGACGTGCGGTTTCTGCTGTTGTACCCGATTATGCTTTCTCTGCTGCTGCCTCCTCATCTCCACCCTTGGTGTTACGTGTGTAGATCAGCTGTGCTCTGTGTTTGGACACCAGTTTGATCATGCCTGGAAGACAAAAGCATGTTCTGTTAGCATATTCTCATCCACATGTTTACATGAACCATTTGGTATGTTCACTTATTTTAGTTAGCCTGCACTGCAACTCGCTTGACCGGTGGATGTGGGCAACTCATCATTTCAAGAGTCAAAGTATCTAAATGCCAGAGTTTCACAGAGGTAACAGATCCACCTTCTGTGATATTTAGATACTCATAAGAGGACAAACTATAAAGTTTCAGATACACAGGTAATGTAGCCATTGCATCTCAGAAACAAGCACGACTGCAACCTTTAAAAATGACGGCAAAATGAACACCTGCAGTTTAAGAACAAATTAATTTTGCACCATTAATTACAGAGAATGTTTCAAATGTCGTTACTGTAGTCCACCTACAGATGATGCACCATGTGAGACAATACGGGTTCATTTATCAGGACGAAGCTGCAGTCAGTGAAAACTTGCTTTACATAGGTTAATACAGTTTAACTCATTTATAACTAATATAAAGCAAGCTATGAGGGAGCCCTCAGGTGAAGACAATGTGATTGAAATGTGAGTACCTGATTCATTTGAAGTTCACACTTCAATGTGTTTTCCTGTGACATAAAATAAACCCAACAGCAACCTGTTTCATACAGAAATGGACTGAAACAAGTTCCCCATTACAGATCTACACTGTTTTCTTGACATCTGGTGGATGTAACGAAGTACGATAAAAGGTTTTGAAGCATTCACTGTTGTGCCTCTTGCTTTCATCTGGCAATTTGTACTTGGAATATTTCGAAGAGGGGAGTCTAAAGAAATGACAAAACCAATGTTGCACCTATGATTAGTGATGTTCACAGTAGTCGCGCTGCATATTAACCGTGCATATCACTGTCATTTTGGAACAACTGGTAGAACTGCTACACAAAACACTTTGGCATGGGAGTGTGGATGCATTTAGAAATGTTAGACCGCGAGTGGTGCTGATGACTGTGGGATGTATTGATGGGATGAGCTTAATGTTGCATCACAATATTGCAGATGTCAAAACATGTTTTTGTTGCCGTTTTGTAGAGTCAGAACCAGAAACATCTCCACCTCCGATGCAAAAGATGCATATTCTGGCTGGAGGACATTGCTCAAGAGGCCGAGGGAAACATTCAGTCCAGCTCCAACTTACAGCTTCTAATCCACTTTTCCCTGGATCCACTTTTTCAAGTTGATACAATATTCATTGTGAACATATGCAGACATTTAATTTTTCTGGTCCTTTGGCTAAAATTCCACTTTTCACCAGAATAACTTTGTTGGACCAACAATTATGTAAATTCTGTCATGACTCCCCAGAAATGATTTGAGACCTGAGCAGCAGAAGAGCTCAAATGTTGCCACTGTGTTAAATTATTTAAAAACATGCAAAATTATTTGTACTTTGCATGAACTTCACACATTTTTACTCAACAAAAGAGTTGAAAATTTACATTCTTCTCGCTAAAAAATAAGTGTACTGAAAATGTAGCTATTAAACAACCATCCAAATTTTACCTAAACCAAAAAAAAGTATATATAACCAGAAAATGGGTTTAGTAGGATGCAAACCACACCTTGAACACTCTGCCTCGAGTCAAGCCCCACTAAATACAGCATATAAGACCATCTCCTGTTAAATTCAGGTATTTTGTCCGATCCAGTGTGCAACATTTGGGGCTAAAACTTCACCTTTGGCGAGCAGTTCCTGGAGGGCGTTCCTGGCCAGGGAGCCACGGATCTTCAGCCTCTCGGACACGACGGCGGGGGTGATGAGCTTGTAGTTGGGGACTTCTTTGTACAACTTGTCGTAGGTCGCCTTGTCGAAGAGGACCAGGTTGTTGAGCTTATCCCTCACTTTTCCCTTGGACCACTTCTGCTCAGGAACACAAATATTGTATTAATGATTAGGTAAGCTCTACAGCGTGTTTAGTTTGACAAAAAGTATTCAGCCACATCACACATGAAGGGCCAATTCTGGAACAATATTAACCACTGCATACCTTCTTCTTGGCTTTGCCTCCAGACTTGTTGACTGGGTCCTTGTCCTTTTTGGACTTCCCAGTGTCCTTCTTCTTGTCTTGCTTGGGAGGCTGAAAGCAGACAAGAAGTTATAGGCTAACCTTTCACACAGAGGCTGCATGCGGGATCTGTCAGCACATGCTTCAGTGTCCGTGTGGTCAGGTATAAGCATGCTTCTGCAGTGAAGTAACGACGAATAAAAATGCCCGGCTGATGGATTGAGCCAGCAGTCAGAGGTTAGCTCGGGTGGCCGGCATGGGACGGCCTTGTCTGCGTCTTTACAGACCGTTTCTAGCCTCACAATTAGCATTGCTCATTATTCTCATTGTTACAATAAGCTGGCAGTGTAATTGTTTTTTCAGTGTTAGTGTCACGTGTATATTTATAGATATAGTTATCATTTAAACGGGATTGTGAATGACAACTGTGTCCGGCTCATTTTCTGTGACCACAGTGTAGCATGAAAGCGTGGTGGAATTAGCCAACTAGCTAGCTAACTAGCCAGCCGCTAAATGAGTAAAATTTAACAGCCGTTTGCTTCATCCACGCGCTCTCATCACCGCTGAACAAAGCACATTACTGTCGCCACTTCATCCGAATAATTACAAGTCGGGAAAAGTAACAGAAACATGGAGGAATTTTTCATTTGTTTCAACAAAACGTGTAATAACTGTCCTCACCATGTTTCCTCGTCAAGATGTCGGAGCGAAAGGAAGTTCACCCGTGCAAGAGCCCCTTAGACAACCTGTATATGCGGAAATAGAATAGGGGGTTATGGGAAATTGAGTTTTTCCGTGTGTTATAGTTTTATCTGATTTTGATAATTGTTATTTGATAATAACTGCTGCACAACAGTTACACCGGTAAGTTTGGGATTGATACGAAGATAAAAAAAATATTAAAAAACGAATTTAGATGTTTTTTCCTGTCTTTTGACGCGGTGAGGTCACGTGACGGTTCTGTCAGCTGGACAGGACGTCGCAAAGATGGTGATCTTCAGTGTGTATGTGGTGAACAAGGCTGGAGGTTTAATTTACCAGTATGACAATTATGTCCCGAGAGCGGAGGCCGAGAAGACATTTAGCTATCCTTTAGATTTAGTGCTCAAGCATCACGACGAAAAGGTCGTCGTGTCGTTTGGACAGCGGGACGGAATCAGAGGTAAGCTAACGTTAGCTCATTTTACTAGCTAGCTAACCTAGCTAGCAGGGAATGTCTCACTAATAAACTGACCTATCATCTATGCTAAGCGTTTAATTATATTGCACTAATTTGGATAGTTTCCTATGGACTAGCTAAAATGCAGTGGTGGAAAGTAACTAAGTATATTTACAATGTACAATTTTGAGGTACTTGTACTTTACTTGAGTATTTACATTTTCTGCTACTGTCTCCTTCTACTCCACTACATTTCAGAGGCAAACATTGTACTTTTTGCTCCACTACATTTATCTGATAACTCTACTTGTTACTTTGCAGATTCAGATTCATAATATAAACTATAATCAGCAAATAAAAGATGATGTATTATTATTATTATTATTATTATTATTATTATTATTGGTTAGAATAAGATCAGTATTTATTGATCCCTGAGGGGAAATTCACAAGTTACCCAGCTGTGTATAAAGTAATTAAACTAGCTCCATCTTTACCAGCTGCAGCATTAAAGTGGTGAACACATTAATGCATCAATGATTATAATATAATACGCATTATTCTAAAATGGGCCATCGTGTATAATGAGTGCTTTTACTTTTGGTACTTTAAGTATATTTTGATGTTAGTACTTTTGTACTTTTACTTAAGTAAAAGATCTGAGTACTTCTTCCACCATTGCTAAAATGTTCCTACTCTCAGCCTTTCAATCTGTCTGCATTTAAAGTCTTCAACATCAGGATGTTCTGTGGTGTAATTCTTGGACCATTAGGCTGTATGACTTGTCAAAGTCTGACTTTAAGCTGCATTTTCTGATACTTACGTGCTCGTGTCGTCATTCTCCAGTGGGCCATGCAGTGCTGTCCATCAATGGAGTTGATGTGATTGGCAAGAACACAGCAGAAGGAAAGGACATCCTTGAATACTTAAAGGATGCCTCAAATTATCCTGTGTCCATTCGCTTTGGACGGGCACGCCTGAGCTCCAATGAGAAGCTGATGCTGGCATCTATGTTCCACTCGTAAGTCACATCCATGTTTCACAGTTACACCTACTGGGCAGAACCTGACAACCTCCACAGTAAATGCTTATTTCCTTCTGTTAATAGTAATATCCTGTTTGACAGTGAATGGTAGAGAGCTCTGGATCTGATGTGCTTCTAACAAGGGACCCACTGATCAATCTTTTTCTGCCCTGATACCAATTCTGATACCCAGACTCAGGTGTCTGCTAATACCAGTGCTCTTTATCCCTCAGACTGGAACTGATTAAGATTATGCCACTGTAGTATATACCACTAAGTAGTCCATTATAGGCTTGTGCAAACTTAAATCATATTGTTCTGGGAAATTTGTGAAATTCCGTCAGTGATCAGTGATCAGAGCTGATGCTGTATTCACTGTCCACATGGTAAATAAGGAAAAAAGGCTTCACTCAGTTTAATTACATACTTCTGCATCTCTTCACCAAACCACTTCACATGTGCATGGTTCCTTGTTTCAAACTACTTCTGGTTAAGTAATGGTCTACCATCCAAAGTTGGTTTTGGCACCCAGTCAGTATCTGTGGATCCCTGTCTCAAGCATTAAACTGTCTTTCTTTGTGTTTTTCCACCAGGTTGTTTGCTATAGGTTCACAGCTGTCTCCTGAAGTTGGCAGTTCAGGGATTGAGATGCTAGAAACGGATGTCTTCAAGCTCCACTGCTTCCAGACTCTCACAGGTCAGTGGTGTCCGAAAAAAAGCAGAGATTGTGATATTCAATTAAAAATCCACCCACTCAGTAACAATTGTATAAAACGACCTCTCAACTTGCCTCATTTACTTATCATATGTTTGACAGTAGCTATTTTAAACCATGTGTTCTCACTACGTGTTCCATCTGTTCTTTCAGGGATAAAGTTCATCGTGTTGGCGGACCCTCGACAATCTGGTATTGATGCACTGTTGAGGAAGATTTATGAGATCTATTCAGATTTCGCCCTCAAGAACCCTTTCTACTCTCTGGAAATGCCAATCAGGTAATAAAGAGAATCAGAATGATGTTGCCGTCCACTCTGTTGTCTTTTTATGTGTCTTAACATTAATATTTGGTACATTTCAGGTCACATATCAAGTGTCCAATGTCTAACACCCACACATCCAAATGCTTGTGTCCTCTGATGTCCATGTAAATGTTTGATTTTGTGATTTTCAGGTGTGAACTCTTTGATCAGAATCTGAAGAGTGCACTGGAGATCGCAGAGAAAGCTGGCAACTTTGGAGCTGGATCTTGAACCAGAGAAGACTAGAAAGAGTGTGCTGTAATTTCTAACCACAACAGATTCACAGACTTCATATGACTGTGGTTAAAGCTCAGTTGGTGAGGAAAGAAATGCGTGGATTTTCTTTGTTTCTTTTCCAAGTTGGTATCAGACTGGCAATTGACACATTGTAAATACGTTATATGTTTTGTAAATACTTGAATATTAAATAACATACTGTATGTAAATGTATGTATCTTATTTGTTTTTGGCTGCATATATGAATATTGAATTAATGAGTGATCTAACTGTAGTCTACTGGGCATAAACTATGAAAGTGACTGAAACTTAACAACAAAGTATCATTTATTCAAGCCTTTGACTGTTCTCATAAGGAAGACCACACATTTTGCTTTCTACAAAAAGATGAGCACCATGTCAGTCTGTCTCGTAATTCCATTCATGATTCACTTTTACAAAGTTGTTTTTTTAACAGATATCGTATAACAGTTTCTAAACCAGGTTCTAGTCTTGGTCTTTTATCATTGAAATACTTTAGTGGCTTTCTGAGAGGAAAACCTTTCTCTAGTTGTGTTTTTGTCACATTTCATTATATGACGTACATTTTGTGAAGTCAGTTACATTCCCTTGTTGAGTTACTGATGCCATGTTTACAGACTGTAAATACTGTGTGTAGAAAGGCACCTTTCAAAATAGGTTTTTGGAGAAAAAGTCCTCAGAGCTTCCATTTATGTTTGTGTCCCTTAAGAGTGACAGAGAAAATACTGTAGTGTAAAAAATCAAGTAAGAAAAATATAATGTTGGCTCAAAGTATCCAGTTTTCCTCTGAGCGCAGAGGATGAGGTGTAATCATGTTTTAGTCCGCCTTCTTGGACACGTGACCCATCTTGGTTCGGATGTTGCGCAGCAGGACGAATCCAATAGTGGTGACGCCGCAGGTGATCTCTGCTACCCAGAAGGCCATTTCCCAGCCGTGGTGCTTGGCAATGGTGCTGAATGGTAGTCCAGACAGGAAGCCGCCAACTGAGGAGAACACAAATGAATAAGTTAATTTAGAGAATATAAAAAGGTCTCAATCTGCTACACCAAAGACAAGTCATTGTCCTGTGGAGAGCTGTGGGGTTAAGTATCTTACAGTATAAAAACTAAACCAAGTACCACTAAGAAACTATTGGTATGGAATTGCATTATTAGTATAAAGGTATTTAGCAGTTAGTAGCAGCTTGTACAGGCTGTGATTCCAGCTGTTTGTGCATCAACTACACATCTGGAACCTGACAATCAACTGATGATTCAATCAACTTACTGTTGGCCATCAGGGCAACAATGGCATGTGATGTCCCACAGTAGTTGGATGGGGCGCTCTCATTGGCTATGACTCCAAACAATGCAATTGGTCCATAAGAGGAGAAACCAAAAGCAGCACCCAAGCTGAGTATCCACACCTGAATGTACAAACGAGAGAGACGTCCACGAGGATGACAAAGTCTGACATTCAGTGTGCTGCATTAAAGAATCAGTAACTCATTTTTGTCCAGTGGGATGTCAGAACGATTACCTTTGAGCTGTCAGGAGTAACTGTGACTCTGAACAGGTACATGGACACAAACATTCCAGCCATCATGCAGATCAGGATGAAATGACGAGGATTGCCATAGATTCTCTTGCCTTGCTGTACAAAATGAGGAAAGACAAGTTGGTTTTGCTGGCTATAAGCAGAACTTTACTGGTTTCTATTGTTGCAAAAGTGCATTGAGTCACGAAACAGAGACCAAAAAGCAGAATTTATTGTCATTTTTAGGGCTGTGAGACATCTGAGACTTGGAATGCGCAAAGAGATTGTGCAATACAATATCAGTGAGGTGGTCCTAACATTTGTACCCTCTGCGTACTGAGTGACAGTGAACATGTCACCGTTTTCACAGACTCTGTGCTAATCAGTAACACATATATGACCTTACTGTTTATTGTGTAGGCTCAGGAGTGACTAAGAGCAGCTGTCCCTTAACTTACATCTTACAGAACCAGATAAGAAGTTATTCTGTAGAAACATGAGGGAACACCGAGGCAATCCAGGAATAATCAATGTATTGGTTAGTTATCATGAAGTTGTGCTTCCCTAATATGTACACTACTTCCATGAAGATTATCGTGCAAACAGTACCACTGCTTATAATCTTGGCAAGGAATATTTTTGGGATTTGTGGCAACCATGTTGGCCAAATGGTACTGTTAGTTCTGATGCACATTGCATATTGTGGAGGTAAGTTTGCAGAGAGAATACACCTGGATGAGCCCGCTTGGGGAGTCAGTGTGCTTTGAGAATATCTACATCATTTCCCAAAAAAAAAACAAAAAAACAGATGCAGGCTGTGGTAGGATGCTTCTGCCATACTGTATGAGACAGTTATAATCAAAGCTGCATGACAAAAAGTATTTAAAAGCACTCAGATGTGTACTATATGCAAACTCACTTTGGCCACAGCCTTGTCAGAGATGAAACCTGCTGCGAGACTGCCCAACAGGCCTCCAACCTCCAGGGCGCTCATGTATGAGCTACCTATGAAGAAGAATATAGTGATTCATAAGAAATAATAAGCTAATAAAACTCTCAACATTTGTCTCAACAGAAATTAGAGGCGTCTACTCTACCCCTCTTCCATACCCATGAGTGTAGACTGGCCCTTGTCCTGAATGAGAAACAGCTGGCCCCAGTCGGTGCAGGCCGTCTTCACCCCGAACACCACCAGGTAGGACACAGAGAGCAGCCACAGGTAGGGTGACAGCAGGAACTCGGACAGGGTGCTTTCATCACTGGAGGATCCTGAACAGGAAGCAGGAAGAAGAGTATTCGTGTTTTTGTATGCATCTGATGATACAATGGGTGTAACATGGGCGAGGTGGGGGTGGGAGGGATCTCTGCTTCTAATCAGATTAATGCATAAAACACCTCTTCACCACACATACGGCTCTCTCACTTTGCCTGTGCGTGAGCTAGACACAGCTCACACAAGTGGCATGTGAAGGGCACACTGGGTACAGAGTCCACAGAGTCACCGACCTTTTGTCACAACACAGGAGGCACATGCTGTATGAAAACATATACTGTGGCTGTCAGAGAAAGGTAGTGGCTAAAAACTTGTTTCCGATTGTTATTAAAACTGAAGAATTATTACAAATCATTCAGTAAAAGTCAGTCTCACCTCCTTTGCTCTTCTTGGCTGCTGCCTCGATATTGGGCAGCCCCACATCCTTGGGCTCATTCTTGATGAGCAGTAGACAGACGAGGGAGAACGCCACACAAATCATTCCAGATACCGACAGTATCGTCCTCCAGCTGTAACTCTGGGCCAGCACTGTGGCAATAATGGGGCCCAAGCTGCCAGCCAGGTTCATGCTGCAGGAGAGAACTGCCCACCATGTCCCGAACTGAGAGGGCTCGAACCACTGACGGCAGAGAAGAGGAAATAATGAGAGGAAATCATGACAGAGTTGACAGGAAGTGTCATTATCTTGCCTCTGATATACAGGAGGGATGAATAATTGAAGCAGTGCAGTGTTGTGAACTGACAGCAGGTAATAACTGAATGACAGTTGCCATATTGCATGATGTAACAGGCTACAGGTAAAACAAGAGATAGGGGAATTTTTCACTCATACTGTAAATATATTATAACCCTGGCTTCATCTCTTAGGCTGACATGCTGTGGGGGTTGTTTGCTTATGTTGCCAGGCCACTGTCAATTAAATGTGGTTCATACTGTATGTTCCTGGTTAATTACAAGGTGTATTATGGTGCCTTTTTATTCATTATAACACAGGATATTAAAAGAAAAACAAACATCTTGAATCTGATGTCACTATATTGCAGCACTGATATACTGGCTTGTGGCTCAGGTACCTTGCGCAGCACCCTGCCGCAGGGAGGCCAGCCCAGGCCTTGGCCCAGGCCGTTGAGGAACCACAGGGCAGAGAAGACAGCGACAGTGGAGGACCAGGAGAAGACCACGTTGATGCCTCCCACCATGCACAGGCCAATGGAGAAGAGCCAGCGGGCGCTGATCTGGTCCGAAAGCACACCACTGATGAACTTACTGATAGCATAGGCCAAAGACTGACTGCTGGTGATCATGCCTGAACAACGGGAGGGCAGGAGAAGAGGAGTGGACACAGAGCAGATAAAACGTATAGGCATACAGTGACATACAGTTCTCTGTAGAACACACAGCTAATATGTAATGCATGATAGAAGCGTACCTGTAATCTAGAGTCTACCAAGAAACAGTGGAATATAGTATGTGAGCATAAGTCAGCGTAACAGCATGTATGGAAGTCATGCTTATGGTGTCATCCAACTTTGGATTTTTACAAATATCAAGTAAAAAAAAGAATGCTACTTATGTACTGTAACAGCATTCATTGTGATTTACGTTCTTTCTTATGTAGAACTTGCAATCAAGCCTAAAGTCAATGGAAAATCAGGAGTGTCATACCCAGGTCATCCTTATCCAGCTTAATTTCTTGCATTAGAGAAGGCATCACAAAGGAGAAAGTCTTTCTGTTAAAGTAGTACAGCGTGTAGCCGACAAACATGGCCAGAAATATAGTGCCTCGGTAGTATCCGTAACTTGCGGTAGCCATGGCTGCAGATTTAGTCCTATGAAAAATGCCAAAAACTGGAAGAAAAGAGGACAGTTCCAGAGGAGGGAGCAAGCTCCTGCCGTTTCACAGACTTCTGCAGCCTGTGACAGTGAACTTTGCTTCAGGATCCACTGTACAGAGGCAGCTGCTGACATGTGGAGAGGTGTTTGCAATCAGTAGGGGAGGTTAATGGACAACTTCTCTACCCCGGAGCTGATTTAATCTGGGCTGTTACCATGTGCTGCAGGCCAGCCAGAGGGGTTGGGAGAGGGATTCAGTCAGTTTGTGACATCAAAGCTGTATCTGTTGTTGTCTTTAGGCACTGATTCATTTAAAAAGTGTCCTTCTACTTGAACAATGACCTTGCCGTTCTTTTCTTTTCATCTGCTGCTGTTTGTCCATCTGAGGATGTTATGGAAGGAGTCCTCCGATTGATGTTGTTAATGATTCACTGGGGAGTCCAATAGTCACTGCAGACCAGGGGGAGGCTCCTCTCCAAGCAAGGGGGTGTGTGAACTGTGGTGATCCTCAACAGCAAAAGACATATCGGACAGAAACAGTGTGTAGAGAGATTACTCAGTCATTGTAGGTTGTAGGTAACACAAGGCATAGAACTGTAGCACGAATAAAAAGGTCATTTATCTCAGTTAAGTTCAAGTAAAGCTAAAACCTTCCATTTATAATCGCCCATACTATACGGTAGGTAGTAAAATGTGAGGTAAAAACAGTCAGACTCTGATACCTCTGCATGTCCAGCTCCTCTTTCCTGTGCAGGAAGGTTATCCACCTTTACGGTTGTTCGCGTGTTGGATTTTTAATAAAGTCAACATCAACGTGGCCTCAGTTTTCACTGTTGAGCGGCTCACATCAAGGCTGTAGATGACGTGAAGTTTCCGCATCATGTGGGTGAACTGGCGCCGCCCAGCCACGAAGGCTTACCAACACAACAACACTGTCTTTTAGCTACAGTGATGTTGTATATCAGAACTGTGACAGACCGATGTACAATAAATAAATAACTGACATAAATGTTGAACCGAAACATTTTAACTTCACCTGTAGTTTAGTAATTCGTATAAGTGTTAAACTTTCGCCTGGCAAAGTCTTGAAAATCAGCGCGTGGTTGCAAAACACAGAAGTGACGTTAGCTAAGGAAGCACAAGCTTCACGTAGCGTCACGTGACATTAAGCGGAGCTAATATAGCATTTTTAAGCTAACGTTACACGGTTACAGCTTATTATTCTTGTTGTTTTCCATTTCGCACATAAAATCCGTATAAATATAAAAGTATGTATTTCTTTAAGGTAGCCTGTTTTTGTTCGCTGTAGCTAAAAGCAAGAGCAGGATACTGTTAAGTCACGTTAGCTTGTTAGCTCCTCCTCCTGTTAGCCTCGCGTTGGTTCCCATGGCAACAGACAACAAACATTTCCACATTTTCAACGGCTGTCGCGAAATTGTTAAGTTCGTGAGTAAGCTCGCTACAACAAAACATGTAACTATCTTGTATTGTCAGTATTTGAAACTTGTTAACAACAGAAAAGTTAGCGTTTAGCAACCTTTTTTTTTACGCCAGCTATATCAATTCACTCTCCGTTGCCGTGGACACCAATAACCGAGGACCATGGTAGGTTTTTAGGTTAAAATAAGAAGCAACAAATACCTTTCATTTTCCTGCTAAATCCTAGTTTTCAAAGGCATTTCAGTTCATCTTCTGACTCCACCAGGCGGTCGTAATTACTAGAAAACGGTTATGTATTCACACATGTGGTAATGTTAATCCCTGTAGAGGCTGGGGTCCAGCTCCACGAGCTCAAGGAGCAGCTCTGATACCCGCCGGTACCGCACGCGGGCCCCCACCTCTCAGGTGGACGAAACCCTGTTTGGGAGCCTAAAACCGGTGAGTGACATATTGTGTTATTACATTAGTATTATTATATTATTATTACAGCCCACCCTGGACACTGACACTGCTGCTAAGTGTGTTTTTTTACATTACTAATGGCATCACTAACCTAATGCTCCTGGGCTTATAACATCAGTTTATGGTGTGATAGTAGAACAATGCACTATGTTTTAAAACATCTGTTATACAGTGTAATGTGTTGCAAATATGGACAGATCACAAGTTATGAGTGGGTTTGTGAGATGTTGCTAATTAACTCTGTCCAGGTGTCATCACAGGTGGACAAACGTGGAAACTCGGCCTCCAAGACCAAGAATCAGTCCCAGAAGAGCCAAGACGGAGAGGCTGTTCAAGTCATCACCAAAGACCTCATTCGCAATCTCAGGCAGGCTAACACATACTGATAAACTCCAAAGATTGTCTGTATGAAGAACATAATGCACATTTTAATTGATGATAATTTCCAAATAATATACGTACATATAACAAACCACCACCTGTCATTATGCCAGGATCCCATTTAAAGATCCTTCAGGAGAGTCCATCATTCTACCATCAGCTGAGTTTGAGCGGATCGCCTCAACATCCCGGGTTCTCACCAAGGAGGAGAGGGAGGCCCTGAGGGAGGCTTATCAGAGGAAGAAAGAAGAGGAAATTGTAGGAAAGATGAAGAACTCCAGTCAAATTGTCCTTTAACTTGCAAATTTATAATAAGTCACAATAAGTCCTTCACTCTTTTTTTTAATATACCCCTCCTCCAGAAAGCTGTGGAGGAAAGGAAACGTCGAATCTATGAGGCAGACCTGTCCCGTAAGGAGAACCACGCACTGACTGAGCTGGAGCTAGAGGCCCGGGACCGTGCGCAGCGCTTGGTGGAGCGGGCCAACGCCTTAAGGATGGAGCAAGAGGATGAGATCAAAAAGCTCAACAAGGTAGGAAGCAGCTGTGGACATGTGAACCTGTCAGTCATTGTGGCAGCACTTTGGATTTCTTGAATAAAAGTCATCTGTGTGTGTGTGTGTGTGTGTGTTTGATCCCCTCAGCTGATTCTGGGCGCTCAGTGTCAAGCCACACGTGACGCCCAGATCCAGGAGAGGAAACAGATCCAGGTGGAGTTGTCAGAGGAGGAGAAGCGCCTGGATGCCATGATGGAGGTGGAGCGCCGCAAGGCCTTGGAGACTGTGGAGCAGATTGATGAGCTGCACAAACAACAGAGGATCAGGTGAATGGAGCTCTGCTGGGAAATACACACAAAATCATTCATGCATGCTTCCAGTAAAGCATAGTTATCATGCGTGTGTTGTGCCTGTGACATGTTCCAGTGGGATGCAGCAAATTTACGACCAGATCCGGGAACGTCTGGAGGAGAAGCAAGTGCAGGCGGAGATGAAAGAGCAGGAGAAACAGCAGATACGAGGGAACCGGGAGAAAATGGATTTGGAAGACCTCAAGGTGCAGCCTTAACACTAGAAATGAGAACACTGACAGAGTCACATACAAGCTCTGACCACATGTGCGGCACACTTGCACTGGAGTCCGTTTCCTCTCTGACTGGTTGTCTTCTCTCAGGCCCTGGAGAAGAAGAGGGAGGAGCAGCAGCGTCTGCAGGAGGAGATCATGCGCATCAATGCCGAGACCGTGCGGGCCAAGGAGCAGAGGAGAGAGGAGGAGAAGCTGGCTGACATGAGGGATATGGAATACATCCGGAACAAGATGGTCTGATGAAAAGCAAATTATCTCCATAGACAGACAGACAGTCACTTGTTTCCTAACATGCTTTTGATTTATTCTTTTCCAAGTGTGTGGTTTTTTTTTCATATATTGACCTCTGCAGGGGCGGGAGGCAGAATTTGAAGCAGAGCAGAGACGAATCAAGAAGGAGAAGGAGTTGGAGATTGCCAGGCTGAGAGCCCGGCAAGAAAAAGCAAAAGACTACAAGGCAGAGCAGGTCAGGAATAAAAAAAAAACACCATGGCCTCTGCTATAAAATACTTATCTTCCATACAGATTAATAGGAATGAAAACATTGAGTATGTTTGTGTGTCTGTGCGTTTGGAAGGACGAGCTCCGTGCTCGGAGGAACCAAGAAATTACAGACAGAGAGTGGAGGAAGAAGGAGAAAGAGCTGGGTGCAAAGAAAGTGCAGGAGGAAGCGATGCTGAGGGCGGCTCGCCTGGAGCAGGTTCACTGCAAAGAGCACTTCCTGTCGATTGAGGCCGGCCGGGAGAAGGCAGAGTTTGAGAGGGTGCTGAAGTAAGACAGTGTAGTCAAAATGCACCTACTACTCAGGCATTTATTCCTATTATTTCACACATTCAGCTTTACCATTTTATCAATATTATTTTTCTTCTACCTTCCTCCACACAGGGTGCAACAGGAAGCCATCATCAAACAGAAGGAGGAGGAGGAGAAGCAGCGGCAGAAAGCGAACCGCCACGCAGAGGCCATCCGACATCAGGTGAGGGAGCGTGAGCTGTCAGCCATAGCCAAGCGCAGAGAGGTCTTCAAGGAGGCCGACCGGCTGATCGAGGAAGCCCGGCAGAGACGCGTGCGCCTCGATGAGATCAAAGAGAAGAAGCTGAAGGAGCTCAAGTGAGTGCGGGCGGGTGAATGACGTTGTTTTATATGGAAATACAAGCTCTATTGTGAGTGTGTGTTTTAACTACGTGTGTTTGTCAATGTGCAGGGCTACAGGGCTCTCTGACAAATACTGCAGTGAAGTGGAGAGGAAGGCCCGGGCCTGCGTACTCTGATCCACTCACTACCGGATCCAAATGGTGTGAAACCATCACATTTTACAGGGTCTCATTTAAGAAGGAAAAACACGTTTCAAGTATTAATGTAACTTGAACATCTCAATAAAGGTTTCTCTTGCACTTTCATCACTATTTTATAAGCTTTTTGATCATTGGTATGAGCATGTTTTAGTAGTTTAGGTGCTGTTTAAGTGGAAGCATATTGCAAAAACAACAGAATAAACTACTTCCTCTCACGCAGACTGACTCCACAGGAGACTGGGTACAATTTTTAGTTTTTATTTAGGCTAGTATTTCCCTTTCAGTTGAGTCATATTCTTCCACTTATCAATGACAGATCCCCTTTATTACTAATATGCATGACAACAGAAAGGAATTCAACTTATGTTAGGGTTAGGATGACACTTTACACACACAGCTTAAAGCATGTAAGGAAGTTAAGTACATCAAGGTAAATACAGGCTCTTATTTCAGACCATTCTTGACAAAGAACTGGATGTACTGAGACCTAATTTCTTCATCATAACCATCTAAACACACAACCTACAGGAGTGTTTATGGATCTAATCGAGCTGTCAGTAGGACACCAAAGATTCCACCAGCCCGTCTTTCTTCCGCCTCCTTGTTTGTTCTTGCCGCTAAGCATTAACGGAGGAGGAAACGGGACGGGATGGTGGGTGGGTGGAGGACAGATGGGTGGGGTCTCCATCTAAAAGTTTTCAATTCATCATGTTCACATCTGTACACGCAAAAAAAGTAATGGTGACCGAGGGAAACACCACAACACCTGGCATACACGGACCTCAGCACGAGGAGGGATCAGAGTAAATACACACACACACACACACACACGGTACGGTTAAGGGGCCTGGGGTTTGGTAGCCGTGGTCCCGTCCTTGCACATACACAGATACAGTCTCACACAAGCACTGTACACGGCACAAGAGGTCACCTAAATACATGGAGCCAATGAAGGAGAGCTAACATCTAGGAGGGTGGATTGGAGAGCCCAGTACAGGCCGAGAGGGGGTTAAAATTCTTATTTAGACCATCAGGTCACACACGCACACAAACACACCCTCATTCACACAGTGACATACGTCTGTATGCATTTAAAACTCCATAAAGCTACACGCCTGTGCAGAATATACTATCATCACTTAGTGTTGCTAGCTATAGCCATTGAAATGGCAATATATGTTCAAATATTATATGTAACCTTTTTTTCCTCAGAATATACAATGATGAAATGCATTATACAGACAAACGAGACAATGTAAGCTGTTCACATGTTCAGTACATCAAAAGTAAGAGCTTCTCTACATTAATTTCTTCACGAGTGCAAAATCCAATGCTCCTCCACCTACTTCAAAGGTTCATTGCTGAGCTTTAGCAAGTCCACTTCTGCACAAACCATAAAATTAAAAAAAAACCCATCAACATCAACATAAACACACAAAAAAATTCTAAATAAGTAGTCATAAATATGGAATGTGAAAAACAAACAAACATGTGGTCCAATTTCTTTTCAAACAATACAAATAAAAGTCCTTCAATGCAGTTAAATGTTTTCTCTTGTAACAGGACAACATAATAAAAAAATAGTACTCAAAACGAGAGTGGGCTGTTGCTTGCTTGTGGCCCCTGTTGTGAGTAGAAGACCATGGGAAGCTGGTGAGGAACACAAAGAGAGAAGGACAGATGGAGGGAAGGTGTTGGGTCAAGTTGTGGTGAGGGAGGAGGAGGAGGAGGAGGAGGGGTTGGAGTTGTTGGGTGTTCACATGCCGTAACCGAAGCTGGGCTGTGGCGGCTGGCCGTAGCCTGGTGCTGCTGTGTAGCCGTAGCCATAGGGCTGCTGAGGGGGCACGGCCACGTTGGGCCCTGCTGTGAGCATGAGCTGGGGTGTGCCTGCAACAGAAACATCAGAGTAAGTAGTTAAAAGAGCTGTGGTCAGATTTCCTTTAAATGGATCACAGCAACGTAATTGTCATATGTGTGTGTGTGTGGCCTTTTTACCGTAAACAATGGGTTGAGACTCAGTAGCCTGCTCCTCCTGTTTCCTCAGAGACTCAGAGGCTTCGAGTTTGTCCACCTGTGGAAAATACGACAACAGCGACGGTGTCAGACGTTCAGTTACGCTGCGGCCAACGGGGCTCTTGAAGAGCAAGGGCTGAGAGGCCGGGTTTGTAAAAAACTGACCTCTGGGTTATTTCACTGGCTGACGGATGGGACCATTCCTGACAGGCGAAGATGAATACAGTCCAGATTTAAATTAAAAATAAAAAAAAAATAGGCCGCAGGAGGCAGGCCTTGCTAATGTGTTGGAGACCCTCCATAAGGCAAAAAGGAGTAACTACAACTAGAGAGCTACTGGCTATTCTATCAAGCTCGGCTACAACAGTGTATCAGATAGACATCCACTTCTTTGTGGAAGGTATTAGGGATTAGGAGGGGAGACAAAGACAAACAGCTACTGGGTAATAATGGTCCCACCATCCAGCCACCCAAATCATCTACTCTTAACATGTTGGAAATGAAGAGTATGTAGAGAACCAACCCCTCACCAGTACAAATACACTAACTAAGACCAACATTTATGTTTTTCACCCCTGTTAAGTTTTTAGTTTGTCCATCTCTTTGCAGAATATCAACACGTTCTGCACATTTTTGCGTTGAAGTTGGTGGACAGAGAAGCAGACACAAGACACAACTTGATTGGCCTTCGGTGGCAGTCAGAGTTTGGCATTTCTGTCAGTATTATAATACACTGTAACCATGAAGCTAACAGAGGTGAAGATTCTGAGAGACTGAGCTCTAAAGATGCCTCGTTACTAACACAACAAAATGATAAGATAACAGTCATTAAGTAAAACTTGAGGCTGAAACATGCTTCATGTGCCTGTGTGTACGCCACCTCATCTGTAGACTTACGTGTGTCATCCACAAACATTTATACACATTTACTTCACTCTCATCCTTAGACATTCATAGGACAGGTGTCGTACTCAAAGAAATGCTCATTCATAAAGATCCTTTAGAGATTTCTGTACTTTATGCTGGCGTTACAGGAATAAACTGATATCTTTATCTGAATTATACATATTCACCAGGTTTCTACAGTATAGTGCAAATGATTCATGTTGACAATAAGACTGCATCTAATGATTATTTTCATTATCGATTAATCTGCAGGTTATTTTATTGATTAATCGATATATGGTCTACAGAATGTCAGAAAATTGTGGAAAATGTCCATCAAGATTTTCAGTCCAAAACCTGAACATATTCAGTGTTTTATCACATAAGACAAATTTCTGGTTGAAAAATCAATTAACTGTTTAATAAAATAGTTGGCCCTTTATTTATTTATGTATTTTTGTTGATGATCGATTAATCAATGAATTGTCTAATTGTTTTCCTGCAGTGGAAACTATCAAAAATACTTGCAGGTAAGAATAAACACTGTGCAAACATTTATCATTGTTCCATTTGCCTGTTCTATCATTTCCAATCGCCACTGAAAACACAGAAAACCAACGATATGAAGAGTACACTCAGTGTGGTTGCAAGTTTTAACATTTTGAGAGGCATGTCCCCCCCTGGACTGCACACGTGGCCCAATTAAGTCGAACAGCTAGAAGAAGCATGTAGCAACCTTTAGAATCAACTTGCTAAAACTGCCTGTTTTTTCTTTGGCGCTTCAGTACTTGCTAAGCAGCTCAGAGGCAGACAATGCCAGGGAAAGGACAAAAGATAGAGCTAAAACAATTCAAAGAATTAAGCAGCCAGCAAAAAGCTTCAGATATTACCCTCTGTTATGACAGTGCGCAGCTTAAATACTGATAAAAATCAGTGAAGGACAATGCTAAATGCTGTAACAGCTTTCCTCTTGCGGTGGTTTTGGGTTCAGTTCTCTACATACTGTCTGGTTTACTACGACAGTCAGTCAATCTGGTTAAGCAGGCTGTTTCAAGAAAAGACAGGCTGTTGTTTTGTTTCAGAAGAGAAGGGTTGAGAGACATGCTGAAGCGGCAGTTTTAGTCATTTTCTTCTCGAAGAGTGCATGAGACAGAGAGAGAGAGAGAGAGAGAGACAGAGAAGCAGAGAGCAATAGTGGAGGGAGTGTGAAAAGAGGGTGGAGGGGATGGTTTTGTACAGCCAGTTCAAGGTTTCCAGAAGCAGGCACAGCCAACAACGATGTCTCCTAGCCTGGCCTGAGTGCTGCTGATGCTACCAAGGGAGGGGGAAAAGCATGCTTGTCGCTCTACATGTATTTTTTTCCCCCCGAAGAACACATCCAAACTACAGATGATTTGCTCTAATAAACTCATGTTGTTTGTCGCTTGAAGAGACCACACTTTACAGTAGCAAGAAATACTCAGAGACATGTACTGTAGAAAAATATAGAAAAAATGCCTCATAGGTGTCTCATGTTTATAGTTTTTATCGTCTGTGTTCTTCTGTAGCATTGAGATAAATTCAGTAGTACAGACAGACAGAGAAAAATAATAGAAAGGTCTCTGAAAGAATGGTCACTTCATTAAAATAATGTCTCACTGGCTCTTCTATTACTGAAATTAGCTCTTACACTTAGCTGCAGTCTTCTGCACCACTGTCCAAATACAGATATAAATATGCCCTCACCCCTCTTGATATAAAAGATATAATTAAGCACTATTAATGTCATGTGCCTTGAAACGCCCTCTACAACGATGGGTGAAAACATATGCTTCCTGAAACGATCCTGATTCAAGTCAGGATGATGGCTAGCAGCAGACTGCAGCTGAGCGGGTGTTACGAGACAGTTGAACATTAGAACTCATCTACAAGTCTGTGAGAAAAAAGGACCTGACCACAGCAGGTGAGGTAGTTATCCAGAGTGGCACTCTTCACCCACGCCTAGAGGGAGCTGATGGGCATGCTGGCTTAAGTGGATGGCTCAGAGAGTTTGAGGAGAGGGATGGAGCTCATGCTTTATAGCATCTTTCAGCTCATTGTTTTGTTTTTCTGGCCCACAACTTGAGTGTTTTGGTTCACTCTCACTGCTCTCATAGTGTTGTTGGCAGCTGTTTTTAGTGAAAAAATCTCTACTTCACCATATTGACTTAAAAGGTGATAATATGTATGTTTACTGTTTATGTTTAAGTGAGGCTTGGAACAAGAAAAATTAGCAATGGCCTCATCAGCAAAATTTCACACTGTTTAACTGCTGTTAATATATACAAAAAATACAAGTCTACGGTTGTCAGTCTGAAGTGTAATCCTGCAAATCAAAATGAGTATTTACACACATAAACAATATAGATCTTGAGCCAATGCTGGCTGGCTTTAGTTAGATTACAGCTAATGGTTTCTGTGACATGTCTGAGAAAATCTGGGCACCTGACAGCAACATGCAACCACTTGTTTACAGCGATCTCTGTAATGCCAAGGAGGAATAGAATTGTTTGAAACACATTGGAAAAATAGGTTTTCACACCTCCTCTTGCTATACGTTTAGTGCCCGTCTAATTCAATAACTATTTCAGTCAAACCTTAAACTCTGTTTGATCCAGAGCCATCACTGACACCAGCAAACATAGCAGAGCCCTGAGGGATGGGCGTGAAGAGCCCCGCTCTGGAGTCTCGTGGGTTGGTAGGTGGTCTAGTGGAGATGTGGAGTTGACAATCAGAAGCAGCAGAGTGACATGGGGGGGGGGGGGTCATGCAGTTTCTGCTAATTTTACTCCTCCAAACTACAGGCTACAGGACAGGGGGAGAGGGGTCAAAAAGAATGATTAGAAAATGGATTCGACTTTCACCTTTTCCTTTATCGCATCAACCTGGAAAGGAAATTCAGAGAGGCAACTTAAGGAGGAAAAAAAACAAATGGAAGTCTCCCAAAATAGAAATTGACAGAGAGAAAAGAGCAAATAGAGGACTTGTCACTTAAAGAAAACACAAAAATCCTGAGAGAGAGAGAGATGCGGGTAATAACGCCACTTTTGATACAAATGCAGACTTGAGATTACTCTGGTACTGTGAATTTCCCCCTTGTTGCTTACAACAGTGTAAATAATAGAATACAGTAAGTTTAAACACTTAAACACTACTAAACAATGTTCAGTGTTTGATATACAATGCAAAGACTTAATAAAATGCTTTATTGTCAATATACAACTGATTCCTTGTTTTAACCTGTTTCACGTAAACAACTGGTGGGGTTTGCCAGACAAGCAACAAGAAATAGTCAGCCACAAAAAAACTAACTACATGACTTTTGTGCAACTAACAGCTTAAAAGACAAACTGAAATATTTGGATGTAGTAAAGTCCACCAACTTGGCATTTCAAGTTTGGCAAATAAATGCAACAAATTTTACAGACGCTTCGCTCAGGTCTGCTGTCTGTTATGAAAGCAATAGGTGGGTCGTATTTTGTTGCCATGTAACAGAGATAAATGGCATGACGAGCGACACAGCAGTTATGAATCTCCTCTGGAACAACATTTGTATGGAAAAGTAGCTTGAATGGATGGAAACCCAAATGAAAAAGGAAAACACCAGTGATGACACATGACTGACAGAAGCATAGGAAGATGAGCATGAATGGAGGAAAGAATAGGCAGTACTGGGGGGGCTTTATCTTTGATACTGTCTGGAGGGAACTGTGTGACACTACCTATAACTGAATAGTATTTGCAAAAACATTTTAGCAGCTGCTGCAGCTTTTTTTAGGCACCAGATGGGTGGAAATGCCAAACTCCGATCAGGGGAAGAGTATTTAAAGATTCATTGAATATTCAGTTTCTTTCTGTGGTACAGGTCTGACATAGTAAACCCGAGACATGTGGGTCTCCACAGATAGGTACAGGTCTGCAAATACTATTTCACAAGTATTAACACCTAACAGCTGGAGAACATGTAGGTAATCTTGCCCATCTACCTTCTAATTACCTTCTTTCACTGTAGTTACCCTAGAATTGCAAAAGGTATCTATAACATGACTCAATATGCTTTTCTCTCGTGAAGCCATCTACTTTGTCCTGATACACTGCACACACTGGTTACCTCTGGCCAACCCACCTTAGAGAGATACTCCCTCATGACCTGGATAAAGTATGGCATGGAGAAGTCCATGATGTTGTGTCGCCAGGCGGTCTCCAGCACCACGTCGGGCCGCAGCAGATCGTAGCAGGTGAATAGGCAGGCTGCAAAACACTCCTTCTTGTCTTCCTGCAGGAACCAAGCCAGGAGCTCCTCTGCCAGCTCGGTGTCTTTGGACTCTGATGCGTACTGCATGGCGTCCTGCGGAAAGGAAAGCGCAATTACAGTTCAATACATTTACTTGGAAAATGACCACATCTGCTATTTTACATTTCAGCATACATTGAGTTTGTTTCCGGGGTGAAATGTGATGCTGTGATTTACATTACTTTGAAGAACTGAAGCATAAATGGAAAGTTATTATTTGTCTTTGTGGCCACGCACCTTGTAGAGCTTGTCCTTCTTGCAGAGCTCGACACTCTGTTTCCAACGGTTGTTGCCCTTGAAAAGGTAGGCTGCGATCCTCCTGAACTCAATCAGTTCGTGCTTCTCCAGGCCCTGGGCCAGTGAGATGTTGTCAAAGTTGTCATACGCATCGATGGAAGTACGCAGTGCCTAGATAAGAGAGAGAGGGGATCATAAGATACAACTGAAAAATGCAACATTATCCTGCTGGTGAAAAATGTGAAAACTGCGACTTATTTAGAGCGCTGCGCTGGAAGTAACAAATGCAGAACATTTTTCCTTTCAACCAACATAAAGACATCTAAAACGTTCTCATACTATCTGTTATGATACACAATGTACCATATTAAAGTATCATACCGCATAGTCTTCCTCAATGATGAAGAGGTTGTTGAGTGCCTCGTTTACTGACTTGTTGTTGTGATTCTGGACAGACCTGAGGTAAGGTTTAACCAGAGGCAGCTGTTTCACCTGAACAAAGAATCAGAAAAAAAAAAAAATCATCAATGTGCATTTTCATGTAATCTCTTATTTAACTGCTTTTTTTTCCTGTCACCACCACATATCATTCTCTATCAACTACAGACTACTTCATGGGGGAACAGTCACTCATGACTTTACACAAGTGATCCATTTTTATATTGTTTATATTTAGTTAATTAAATACAACACTTTGAGAACTATTTACAGAAAGCAATAATGGCCCAGGACCTTGCTGAAGAAGTTGACAGCGCGTGTGTGGTCCAGTCTTGGAGAGAGGACGATGAGCAGGTCGTTCAGTAACAATGGTTTGAACTCCAGATAAAAGTGGACGGCCTTGTAGTACAGCTCCACATTGGCCACCTACAATGAAAAACACACATATACTCAATTCAACATCGCAAAAATAATTTATACCACAATAACAGGTCAGTTATGTTATGTCAGAACTTGTTACCAGAATGACAACTTGCAAAACCAATCAAGTATAGATGTTTTTCTTTTTTTTTTTACCTTGGTGACAATGTCTTTGAACTGGCCCTCCTTCCAGGCATCAGCTGGGTGGTTCATCATGGTGATGATGGCGTTGTCATACTCCTCGTACTTGTCGTAGAGGAACACCAGCTCCGCCCAGAGGTGGGCCTGCTCTGCTGCCCTGAGAACCTGATACACACACAAGGGTTAGTACACGAACTCATATTTAAGTTGGTAAACAGATCAGGAACTTTTTTTTTTTACAGCTAATGCAGAGAAAGGCCAGTAAGACTGGTTCAAATCTAACACTCGGAGACTGTTCCTTGCTTATACAAAAGGTAGTCATGCAAAAGGAGCATCAGGGGATGTTACATGTGCCTGCTGTTAAGTTGATAATAAATCGTGCTTCATTTGAAGATGTTGCTGTTGTTGCCCTCGCCTACCTTTGGAATGTTGACACGGGACCAGAAGAGCTCCAGGTGCTCCCTCATCTTCTGGGGTTTGAATTTGGAGTAGAGGATGGCCAGCTCGGTGAACATACCCATGTGGGCACGCTCCAGTCCCAGGGCGGCCTCCAGCATGGTGATCAGCTCCTCAAAGTAACCACGGTCCTGAAAGGTGCAGACAGACTTAATGACACTAACCATTTAAAAAACAAAACACACTGAAAACTGATTTTTTTAACACTTAATTTCAGGGGAGAGAGATTATTTCATTGGAGACTTTGAGAAGTTGGGTTAAGTATCTTAGTTGAGTCAAGAAATGGCAGGTTCTGATGAACCAGCACCAATAAAACTCATGTTTACAGACACTCAGATGCAGATTTATTGACGTAAAGGTGCAACATAACAAAATGCCATCTGTAAGCTTTGACATCTGTGCACTATATGTCTGATAGTGTATGTGCTCAGTAGTTACTCAGCATTCATAGTGATTGTAACAGGTGAGTTTTACACTGGCCCCAGTCACCCCTGTTACCTGGTAGTAGTTGATGAGTTCCTCCAGTTCATCGGCGTGGACGACAATATGCAGGCCACACATCTGGGCAAGACGGAACTCTTTCCCATCTACACAGGCAAAACACACCTAGAAGAGAATCACATCAAACAATGTGTTTAATATGGGTGAGTGGACAGTACGCTGACTCTTTACTCTTCAAGGGACTTTTTCTTCAATTAAACTGCATCGTCATTCCTCACCTCCTTCCAGGTGCGGGTGCTGTTGGCCTTGCGAGCTCCGTCCACGGCTGCCTGGTACTCTCCCAGGTGCACCAGAGTGGAGGCAAGGCGGCCGAAGTTGGACACGTTGTTGTAAAGCAGTTTAGCTGCCTCGTACATCTTGTCGTCATAGCAACGGTCACCCACCTGAAGGAAAATGGACAGAAAAAGAAAGCAAGATCAGCAAAGTAGCAACTGTAAACAGGTGAAAGAGAATTAAGTGGTAACAACTGTGTATGCGAGTGAGTGCTGTATGTCCACATGCTTCCCTGGACCTACTTGCTGAATGTGAGCATTATTGGGTCCGTTGATGAACTCTTCCAGCTCAGCCAGGCGGTTGGTCTTGGCCAGGGCAAAGATCAACTCTGTTTCAACGTATGACTCGCGGGCCTTCTTACGGGCCATCTGCAGGAACTTCACCAGGTCCTCCCAGTTTCCTGCACACAACAATGAAGCACATCAATCTATTGTATATTTACCAAAACACTATTAAAGCGTCTTCATTAAATATAACAATAAATGACGAAGCACACTTAATTTGGCATTTATCCCAAACTCTTCAGATCCAAGCACCAAATGAGCTACTAAAGTTCATCTTACCGCTTTGGGCTGCAGCTTGTCCCACCTCCATGTAAGCAGAGGGGTCATCAGCCTTGATGTAAGAGTCAATGGCTTCTTTGACCAGGCCCTTCTGAAGCTGGGCCTTTGCCAGCTGACTCCACACTGGTGGCTCATTGCAGCGCTCAGCAAACTCATAAGCTCTGTCCAGGTTACCGATGTGCTCGATCAGAACCTGGACAAAATGAGACAACATTCAGATCATGTTACATTAAGCTCAATAACACAATTCTGGTGGCCATTATTATCAGTTTAGGTCAAGTATATCATTCCTAAATAACACGCCCAATTTAAAACTGTACACAAGCAGTATAAAAGCTTTTGAGTTCATGTTCTGACTTTTTAAAACACCTTAGTCAAGCAGTAAGCCACTGACCTGCACTGCAGAGGTGTTGACATCAAATTTCCTAAAAATAGCAAAGGCCTCCTCAAACAGTTCATTGCTGATAGCGATGTTCGCAATGTCTGGAGCATCGTAGTTGTCCAGACGATTGATGTACTCCATAACACGTGTCCTATCAGCTTTGATGGCTGTCAGGATGAGCAGATTCTGGAGGTTTCTGGAAAAAAAAAAAAAAAACCCAATAAAGGAAAGTCTCAGTGAGGGTCTTATTTTCTGGCTCAAAAAGCAAAATACATTGAGTGTTTTTGAATGCGATCACAATTCAAGAAGCTTCTACAAAAAAGAAAGCAGTGAATCAATAACTCTAAACAGCGGACTGTCCAAAACTTTCAAAGATAAGCTCAAGAATCACAATTAAAAAAGCACAAGCCAGTTAAAAACATTTGGGATATACAGGCAACATCAAGTCTCTCTCACCTGTGCTCGCTAAAGACAGAGTTATCCAGGACAATCTTCTCCAGAAGCTCGATGAGCTCATTGGGAAGGTCAGCGGTCATGAAGGCCTTGACTGTGACAGACACCTCCTCTGGATCCTGGGTCTCAGACAAGGCTGTCTGGACAACCTGCAGCAGAGAGAGACACCAGACTTGATGCACTACAGATGATGTTTTAAGTAAATATAACAAAAAATATCCTACATTATAATTTAACAAGCCTATAACAAAACGGATTGATAAAAAAGACAAAGGGAAAACTAAAAGATGCTAATTGTTAAATGTATCCAATATAATGCTAACTTTGTGTTACAGGACTGACACTGAAGCCAAGTCTGTAATGCCAGCAGCTTTTTGCATTAACAATTTAAGTAAATTAGTTAGTGTGGCCTAATTTAGTATCAGAGACGCCAAGAGGTCGGACCTGGTCGATGAGTGGTCTTCTGTAATTGTTGGTCTCCAGCAGCACACTTGCCCACAGCTCAGGGTTCTTGCGACGCACAAGGTAGCGGGACAGACTCTTGAACAGTGAGTTCTCATTGCACACCTAAGGCATAATATACAAAAACAGTTAACATGAGAGGCAACAACAGTTCAGAAATGTCATGAAAGTAATGTATGCACATTAGAACAACTAAAACAAGAAAACATTAACAAACAAAGAGAGCAACATGGCATGCAACTTATTGTATTTGTCATAAAGCATGGCTAACTACAGACAACAGGAATTAGCAACAATCCAGATGTCTCTTAAAACATTAATGCTGCTTGGCAAAATGACCTGTGGTGTAATGTTACCATTACTGAAAACATTACATCTACAGCATAATGGTGATAACTCAATTACAATTTGTTTTTGCCTTCAATGAAAGTATGATTTCAGTTTGAACTCACATGAATCAGTTCCTGGTCACACTGTCCTCTTTCATAGGCCACACAGGCCAGGTGGGGGTCTCTTTTCTCACAGTACTTGCCCACCACGCGGCTGTCATAGTAGGGGTTCTCCCTTAGGAAGCGCTCAGGGTTGTTGTTGCTGTCGATGTAGATCTTTGCCAGGGCGTTGTGCGTAGCAGGCTCCTCACAACCTTCATGAATGCGAGCCTCCAACCAAGGCAGCAGCAGCTTCAGTCTGGAGAAAGACACACAGTAAGGATCTCACATTACTCTAGAACGGTTTCTAGAGAAAAACAACTGCCGACTCATGAACCTATAAGACTAGGTTGCAAAGGGTTGACTTAGTGATTCCACTATTGCAATGCAGTTCAGTTGGTTCCTATCTTCTTACCGATTTCGTTTCTCTACTTCGGCCACCAGTTCATCTGTGGAGAACTGCCCTCTAACCACCATGATCAGGTTCTTAATCACATCCTCGGCACAATCTACATCCAGTAACCCTCCAATGACTACTGGCAGACGGCTTGGGTTCACCTAGAATAAATGATAACAAAGTTACTGCATATTCAAGGACAAATGCACAAGAATAATCTGTTTGAAGTGGAGTGAGGCAGTCTAATGTCTACAAGCATTCTTGAGTGCATCAGTGAGACACTCCGGTCAGCTCTCACAAATGGCAGACGAAGCAAAACCCTTGTAGGTTGAGTTAAATGTTTCTTTATTTACTGTTCTGGAATTTAAAAAAATGTAGTAATAGGAAGTAGTAATGTACCTTCTGCACGTAGATCTCAATGTATTTCTGCAGGCTGTTGCGGTACAGGTACAGGACCAGATCATGGACAAAATCAAAGCGGTCACAAACAATGATCAAAGGCAGCTGGTCAGTCAGCTTGGCTTCCTGTAGAGAAAAATATTTTTAAAAATGTATTGGTTAATAAATGCCAGGTTAGTTGAATAATAGTCTGGATAAATTAGTGGCAGTGATTATTTCATAGTAAAATGTTTATTCTGCACTGGTCCATTTTCTGACCTTGAGGAAGTTCTTCACACGTTCAGGGTCGTAGCAGTTACTCTCTCGGCAGATTCTCTCCACCTCTTTGATCTGGCCTGTTTTGCAAGCAGCCTGGATATATTTGAAGTGGACCTCTGGATCCTGGCTGAAATTCACAATGGAACCCAAGAAGTAGAACAAACCTGAAAGACAAAAAAAAAAAAGTCAAAATCAACAGGAGAACAAACTGCAGCTGTCTTTGAAAACTTGCTGTTTTCTCAAAATGAACAGGAAAGGCAAGATTGCTTGGCACTCGGTATATTCCCAGCTTACCTTCAAAGCTCTTGAACGACTCAAAAAGTTCAGTGAGGGACTGAGTGCTGAGCTGCTCGTGGTACTTGGAGGCAACCTGGACACAGATCTGCAGATTCTGGCGGATGTTTGCAGACAGCATGGCCCTCAGACACTCCAGAGAGTCCTCCACTGACAAGGAGCCAAAGAAATTCACCAACCACTGCAGAGACAAACAGTAAACAATCAGCAACACAAACGAAAATATAGTAATCACAAACCAATAAATCAAAATACATTAATACATACAGTACAGTCACATTTTATCAATTTTTGTTAGTGTTAGTTTTCTTGTGCTCCTTGGTCTGTGTTGTACCTCTGGGTTGAGAAGGTGTGTGTGCACCACAGCACGCTTAATATCATACAGGTCAGTATAATGCTCCAGTGCCCTCTGCAGGAGACCAGCCTTCTCACACAGCTGTGCCACATGAGCACGGTCATAGTGGGTGAACATCTGATTGCCCAGGATGGCATCTGCAACCTGCAAGACACGGCACAGGGACATTTCAACATTGTTTGAAGCTTTGTTAACAGGAAACTTTGCAACAGGAAATTAGATTTCTGGAAACACAGTGAAATGTTTTTTAAAGAAGAAAGAAATCTTTAGGGTTACTTACAAAAATCACGATTGAAAAAAGTCAAACTCATAAATCTGATGAATTCATAATCTGGATGAATGCTGAATGCAAATCATTAAAGCTATAGAAAACTTAGAATCAAGACTTTGTAACTGAACAAGATGTGTTCATTCTGGCCTTCTGACTTTCAGCCAAACTAAACTGTGGTGTTCCATTTCTAGATCAGTATGTAATGTGTGTATGTACCTGTGGTGCGTGGACCAAATTCATTTCCAGCAGGCGTGTCTGCAGCGGTCCTTCCATGGGTCTGTTGTTCTTCAGGGCATCTAGTAGGAAGGATGTGCACTGCTGGATCAGGTTGTACTCCATGAACACATCAACAATCTGGAGACATAAAGGAGAGAAAAATCACAGATGTCAAACTAAAAAAAAATGGTATTTTTGGTTGCCTTTTTAGTCAAATAACAGCTTCTTTCAATTTATTGTCTGGCTATTGGGTGTAGGGCAGTAGCCATTGCATAATTCTGATCTCTGATTTTCTGGTCACTCTTCTGACCTTTTTGCCACCACTGCCTCAAGTGGTGCAAGTGCAACAAATTGGGGAAAAAAATTGACCTCTTGATGAAAACCATCCGGCCCAATAAAATCCATTTGTTATTTTTACCAACATGTAGTTGCTTATGGTATGAATACATGTTAAAGATGTGGTCGGTTTTTTTTTTTACCTGTGTAATGTCAGCAAGTGGCTCTTCATCCTGAACCAGCATCTGGGAGAACTGAAGACCTTGCTCTGGACTGATCCGCATTACGTTCCTTAGCAAGAAGATCCAGTCTGGAGTGTAGCCCACCTACAGGGACAACAGATCGTTGAACATGATAGCCCTACATCTAAGGTGTGCCATAGCACACAGTGGAACCGATTACAATATTATGAAATATGTGCACAGCCTTTTGGAGGAACACTATTGTGTACCACAATAGTCCTATATATTATATAAGATAAACAAATGAGTAACAAATTCAGGAATTGTCACACACCTTCTTGGCATACAGGACAATCTTCTGGAACTGTCCGGTCTCTGCAAAGCACTGAATGACCTTATTGGGGACATTGGCTCTGAGGTAGACACTGAGGGCAAGAGTAGGATCTACAGACTTCACCAAGTCTCCAAGCTCCTCAGAGCACTCCAGCTGTAAACACACATACAGAGTGCCACTGAAAACCAATACAGGGTTTAGAAGAGATACAAGTGCAGGACAAAGCAATTAAGGACCCAGGAGAAGTGAATCAGAGAAATAGCACAGGTGCACTTAAACCTTTTTCAAGCAAAAAAAATGACCAAACTGGCATTTACGTGTAATCCTCAAGCCTCAGCACTGATGCTGTGTTTGAAAGAACAGGAAATTACCGAGTCTGAAATAAGTCACACTGAATGAAAGCACCGTACAGGCTTTCAAACTGATTCCAATTGCACTATTTTACAAAAATGCTCTGGCCTAAACTGTACTAGACAGTTCTTCCAAAAGACCCAGATGATTCCATGCTCAGAAAACACACATAACTGAAACCAGCAGTACTGTGGTATTTGTAGAAGTGGAGGAGCCAACGAACTGACTTTAACCTGCAATGTGCTTCACCTTCATGGCACTAAAGTTTAGGCAAGACAATCTGTGTGTCTTCCCACCAAATGATGGATCTCTTGCTTTGGAATAAAATGTCAGTCCAGCACTTGGGCCCAATGGTAACTATTTTCCAGATGTGAAAAGCAGATGTGTTTCTGAATATTTTTTTCATGACATGGTAATAAAAGTAATTCCTCTAAAGATAAAAACTGTCTACTATAAAACCAACCACTGGACACACACCTTGTCCTCCTTCAGCCATTTCTCTAGTAGCTGTTTGCGGCCCTGCTGGAGGACAGGCCTGCACAGCTCCAGAGACTCGAACTTATTAAGTTGGCCTTGATCCAGCAAGATGCCAAAGTATTGGAGCAAGGGAGACGTCTGGCCTGGTTGGGCTGGAACACTCTGGAACCGGCGGATAGTGTCTGGGGTCCGCAGGATACCCTGGAGAGGAAAGATGGATGGATAGAGAAAGTAATTAAGTGACAGTGGGAAGCTTCGGGTTGAGAAAAGTCCTCTTTGAGCATTGCATATAGGAATGGTGGTGATTAGGTGAATTAGTGAACGTTAAGATTTATAATGTGCTCCTTTTAGAAACTTCTCAGACCATTGCAAATACAACAAAACTGACCAACTGAAAGATGAATATACTTTGTCTAATTGCTTTTAAACTATTTTGGTATGCAAATCTAAAAGTTGTTTCACATATACCTCTGGGTGTTAAATGTCATACTAAGCTACAGAAATCTGCTTAGTCTTAACAGTCTGAGCTTGTATTAGTTGAACTGTGAGTAATGTCACGTTGTCTGACCCTGCTCTGAGTGCACGGTGGCACACTGGCGGTACCTTGGGTGCATTGGCCGCCACCTTGGCAGCTTCTGAGTAATTCCCTGCTGCAAAGAGGGTGTTGAACTTGCGGGCAAACAGCTCCTCAGCACCGGCTAGGTTGTTGCGGACAGCCATGCGGAGAGCCAGGTCTGGGTTCTGGAGCACATTGGTGATGTAGGGAATGATGTTTTCCTCCTCCACGCACACCGACAGCACCTGGGAAAGCACATTTGCATGCTTTATTATCCGTACACAACAGAAGATACCTAATGGATGGTATTTATTCCTGAAGGTAAAACAATGTAGTGTCCATGTTACATTTTTATGTACTTTATTCTTCATTCTGTTCAAAAAAACAATTACCACTACAGCAAATAAACATATATAGTGATATAAATATCCGAAAGGAGTCCTTCTTTACCCAGAACACATGCTACTTCATGCAAGTGAATGCAAATGCTACAAATTATTTGCAACAATTTGACACCTGCCTGTATGTTAAGTGCACTTTTAATTTAGAGTGTCGGTATGTTCTTTTTACACACCTCTGTATGCAAAAATAGACTGAAGTGAATTACATCCTAAGACCTGTACTTGACACATTCCTAAATTACACAGAAGGATTACGGCATGTTGTTGCATTTAGTGTTACATTTTGTGCGTATGTGTGTGTGTGTGTGTGTGCAACACACTGAGCTGTATATGGTAGACCTGCAGGTGAGAGCCAAGAGCAATAACAGGATTAGATTGTGTCTGCACGGCCAAGATTAGCCCTCCTGCTGTGACTGTCACATGCTGCCTGACACCGAAGATGCTGCTACAGCCTGTTATTTTCAGAGATTTCCTCAGTCAAGGTCACACGACAACACCCAAGGACCCACGCTGATATACAAAAGGGCTGACATACCAGAGGGAAAGTGAATCACCAACAAATGTCAGCAATAACAGACCAACATGGGCAAGAATCTGGTATGCATACGCACATACTAAGTCTCAAACTGGCACAGATTTAGAAATAATCACTATGGCTTTGTATCTGTGTGCGTACCTATGTTCATTTTTTGGAAGATATTCTTCATTCAAACATTATTTTTAAACAATTTGCATTTTAGAAACATATGTAATTTGTCTTGTAAGAAGTTCATTGGGGTTATCAAAACATAATTTTGGCACAACCAACATCCCAAGTCAAACATGATAGATGATCAGCATAGTACAAGTTTAAGCTGTCAACTTGCAAAAGAAGAAAAATGTAGGATGAGTCAGGCTATTCCATGGACAATAATTAAGCAGCTGATTCAGGGTCCCAATGCAGTGGACCTCACTCTTTGACTCTACACTGCACGGATCCTACAAACACCTGCTAGCCAGACACCTGATGCCATTTCATTAAATAATTTAAATAATAAGCAATCTGTAAGACGTCACTGCTGTTAATTGTGAGATCTTGAAGGGTCTCATTTCCCAGCGTCTGTCAAACATTTACGGTTAATAATGTTTAATAATTCAATTATGTTTAATCTGAGAGCCCTTCTTTGATCCAGAAATTATTGTGTCAAACTTGAAATATATCATTATAGCCAGTTATTGATTGCTTCTGCTAACTTACGTGCAGGCAAAGATGGTGTATACCAGGCCTATTCAACTGGCACCCCCCTGATCAGTTCTGTTTACAAATAAATAAAATTTAAAACCTGAAGAAAAAAAATCACGCAAGATGGTGACACTGGAAAGACATACAACTGGTGAATTCTAGAGGATTGTTGCTTTTTTCAAAGAAAATGGACTTGGATTGAATTTGGAGTGTGTTAACATGCTAGTTACAGATGGTGCTCTGTCTATGGCAGGGAGAGTGAAAGGCCTGCCTGCGCGACTGTCTGCTATCACACCGAGGATGAAATCGCTCCTCTGCCTCATCCAGAGCGTGCTGTGCACTCGACTTAGTGGTGAGTTGAAAAATACTCAATTATGTCTATTTAACAACATCCAGTCTTCAACACCAACTGTTTTTTGTAAACTAGTTACCGATATGTCAGCTGAGCATTGTGACCTACTTTTACATAATGATGTTCAGTGGTTAAGCAAGGGAAATGCCCTCAAGAGAGTCTGTGAGCTCAGGGAGGAAACTGTCACTTTTCTCCGTGATTGCAAGCACAAGAAATCCGACGCGTTTCTGTCGCACTAACGCCAAAAAAGAATGTTCGTCTCTCATTAAAAGCTTATAGGCGTGTAGGCTAGGCCTATCTGTGTTTTCTGATTTGTGAGAGTTAAAGAGAACTGGAGAATATTGAATGGATGTGGTGCAGGTTAACTGATGTTTGTCTGTTTAAAATAAGTGAAATAGTTAATTGAGGATGGAGAAGTATACAGCTTGTGTTACAAAGACAATGAAATTAAGCACGTGGCCTAATTACTTAAAGAAGGCCTATTTATTTTCTTTTTTGTTTATGATTAGGCTGCTTTTGCAATGTAGCAAAATAAAAGTTTTGAAAATGTGGAGGCGTGTTGTGTCAAATGTACATAAATAATGAGAATAATAGCCTCGGGCCCTTAGCTTTCTGAAAATGTGGCCCCCTAACCAATATAGCTGAATAGCCCTGGTGTATACGATCTTAACATGAACACAAGAAAGGTGTGACTTTAAGAATGTGCCTTTGCACTGTACGCTGCAATTAATGAGGATTAACATAAATTACATTACACTAATAATAAAAGAATATTGGGAGTTGAATATCAACACAAATTTCACTCTATTAGATTGATCTATTAAGAGTACCTGTCCTTTCCTGTTGACTCCAATGATACCAGCAGTGGGCTCATGGGGAGCAGTGACAAAAATGGTCTCCCCGCTGATCCTGTTCATGTAGATACAAGTTCCAGTCTCCAGGTCATACAGGTGGATGTAGCCGTATTTGGTGATGAGAAAGACTACGTCTTGCTTGGAACTGATCTAGATGTACAGAAAGAGAAATCTGGTTAGAAAGTGTATACGATAAAAACAAAAAGATGTCATGTTTTAACAGCCCTTAAATAACACCTCTCAATAGCAATAACAATTCTTGTTTTTGATAAAACCCCTTTGAAGAAAATCTTAAAAGGTAGTGATGACATATGAACCAGAGGAGAGTACTGCTTCCCATCAGAGGTGGAGGGAATCTTGTTTACATATCAAACACAAACAGGCAACGAGTACAGACTCGACATGTCTTCTCTTAAGTAGTTTTTGTACCTGCATGGCCACAGGGAAGTCATTCTGGGCTTCTGGAGGAAAGAAAACATCCACAGCTTTCTTTGGAAATGGCTGGTTGCCAGTCGGCGGAGTCCCCACTTCAATAATGTGCAGCTAGAAGCAAAGACAGACATTCAGATAAAAACAGACAAAGTCGGGTCACAAGTGTCTCTGGGAAGTTTTTTTAAATGCAGTAAATCTGATTTGAATTCTGCTTGCTCCCAAACGCTTTTCTGTGAGTTATTGATTTCTACTTTTCAAATGAGTCTATGCTGATGTCTTTATCTTTGCAGCTGTCAGACTGAGACTTTGCAGTGCTAGTAAATCTTACTTTTCCTCCTGCCTGTCCTCGCACAGCAAAGCAGAACAGAGTTGACTCTTCAGTGTTGCCCTCCATCTTGAACTGTGCAAAGCCAGCGGCATGCCCCTCGATGGGCTGAGACACCTTCCTGTCCACTGAGTACAGCTGCATGGCTCCGACAACACGGTTTTGCTGAAGAGGAGAGAAAGCCCACAAGTTACGCCAAAGCCCAAAGTCATCCATGATTTATAGTCGCATTAAGTTTTTTTTTTTGTTTGTTTTACTGATTCTTTAACACCTCTGCTTCCAGCATCCTTGAGACCATTGAAGTCTATGATGAATTGTTCTGTTTCATTACATAAACTTCACCTACAATATCTAATACAAAGATATCTTTATATCCCATACATTAGAGCATTTTGTATTACACTTTATGGTAGGAGAAACAACATGAGTAATTAATTGTTAAAAATTGTTCTACTGTAGACTGAACAGTAAAGATCAGGTACCATATTATTAAAGTGTTGCACTGCTGTTCTCCAGTGGAATAACAAATAGTATTTAGTAAATGCGTTAACAATATTTTGCCAAAATGATCAGGATTAATCAGGTTGAAGCACTCTTCAACCACACAGTTTGTTTACCTGTGCTGAAATGCCAATGAGCAGCAACCACTTCTGTTTAGCGTCAGTGCGGTAGTTGATGATCTGGCAGCCTGCCAGGCTGGAGTGACGGTCAAAGACTTTGATTGGCTGGGAGTCACCCTCCATGCTCCAATGGTAGACTGCGTTGTCTGTGACCAGGGCAACAGTGTTGAGGGAGATCCACTTCCAGAAGGTCACGTCATCCGTCATCGTGTGAGCCTTCATCTTGCTCTTCATCTCAATGTTGAAGATCTGCAGGGTCTTTGCCGCTGAAAACATTAAGGGCCAAGGTTAACGTACAGTGACACAGATGAATGCTGTGACCCCCCCCCCAAAACATTCTAATAATGACAGTAAAAAAACAATTTAACAAAATCTGTCTAGTGACTAAAGCTACCACACACAACCCACAGCAGACTTTAGGAGTAAACATACCATTTGAGCATACCAAACTCCAATTGCTGGAGAAATGTTGGTAGTCAGGGTTTGGTTTGAGTAACACCGAAGGACCATACAAAAAGCCAGTACCAGTGTCAACACAAGAGGCAAGACCAACAAAAGGGCAACCACTTAAGTGGTGGATCTGCATTCAGTTAGGTCTGATGCAATAAACTGTTAATGAGAAACCCATTCAGTTTGGGCTGAATATACAAACCTCTTGTGATAACGTGAACTGAAAATTTGAAGTCATCACTTTTGATTTGAGAAATTCAAACAGACTAGACTGTGTTCAGACTGACATCAGCACTGCATCAAAAAAACATAATGCAGCCCCCTCATTCATTTCAATGAGGCCACTGTGTTGACACAGTGAGGGAGGGCGACAAAAAAGTTGAATGTGGCTCAACTTTTTCCACAACGCAATGCAACGTTATAATGCGAAGCACTACGTTGGCTAAATACGTGCAGGTGCAGCATCCAGGTAGATTAATTTGCAATGTGAACGGGGTATCGCTACTGTTGACCCTGCGATCACCGCAAAGGATGCTAAAATCAGAAACTGTGATTATTTAAAGATATAAAATCCTGTCTTGTAGGACATACAAAGTGTTGTGCAGTGTTTTGGTGTCTGATTAGCCTTTAAACTCATGGATCTATCACTTAAACTGGACTTTCTGGATCCAATTTCATTGTCTCAACAGTACTTGTAAAAAGACACCTGCATCAATGAAGCCCCTTGCGTTTTTTAATTCAGTGCTATTTTAGGTCTGGACACTCGCTTAGAGATATTACTACTACTACTACTACTACTACTACTTTCTGTGCTTCTCAACCGGATCAACAATGACCATCCACGTTGTTTTGGTAGAATAGTTCAATTCTCTGTGGATCTTTTCAACCAAAACCAGATTAATTAGGAGCCAACATCTGCAGAAAAACAAAGTGCCCAGTGAAACTCAAAATGAGGCTTCATGGCCTGTGTCCAGCCCTCCACCCCCACTACCTACTAGAGAAATGAAACTCCAGGCACGTTGCTATAGCTCTTAAGGGATTCACATCAAAATTTAATCCTAAAATGAGGGATGTGGGAATTTGGGTTGGGTCTGAATGCAGATTAGCAAAAGAAGACCACAAAGCACACAAACAGATGTGATGATGTGAAGGATACTGGACGGATGCACTCACACCCATTCTGGATTTTTCACTCCAATTCTTTGGGCCCTAGACATATATTTTAGATTCAATCAGGCCCAAGCAAGCCTCAACCAAACAAAACCCTATAATTAACTGTTAATACAGCATATGAATAACAATGCCTCACAATCAAAATTGTGAGGTATAGGAACGTTTCTGAAAAAATGCTTTGGTAATACTGTGTGTGTAGTACATTGAAAGATACACTGCCTACATAAAATACAGTGACAAGTAGTTAAGTGAAAATCAGTAATTAGTCTAGAGCACAAATACACTAATTTGATATGATAACAGTACTATAATCATGCAGATTTTGTCCTTAAATCAGCTACTCTGTTTGAACTGCACTTAAAACAGGCGTTTTTCAACACATACTGAAGCACAAGTTTTATAAGCCACTTAAGACTACTCCTTTGAAATAATGTGAAAGGTCACTAAGCTGGATAGCAGTACTGTCCAAACACAGGCCAAAAGGAGGAAAGTAATTAAAAGAAAGTACCACATTTAGCTTTGTCCTCAGGCTGCCCAGTCAAGATTGTCCCTGTGCATTCAGTAGCACACTCATTTGATCTATGAGACTGGTGTCGCAGGTTAATCCATGATCATCATCATCATCATCATCATCATTCTCAAACAACCTGACACTGCAACTCCAGTTGCATACATGATAGTGCTAAACCACAGACTTATGATACATAAAATAAGAACCAAATAAAGTTTCAGCTCAGTTTCATTATATTGCTCGCCCACTCTCAAGCTTGCTCGCTCTCTTTCTCATACTGGAAGCTGGAACAGACCCAGGCAATGTAAACTATCAAGATGTGCATTTCAGCCTCTATAATGTCCATTTATTTATTTAGTAACTCTGCATCTCTGTGTCATTATTCAGCACATTGCTACATCCCACAATGTCTTCTTTGATTGTACCACTGGAGCCGCCAATGGAAAACATTTTCTAATTCTACATATAGTAACGTAATGGAAAATTTGGCATATGTAAATGAAATTATATTTCAACTCTGGCATTTCTGTTAACTGCCAGCTCAAGGTTAGATTACCATTTACTTGAACGAAGTAGAGAAACACTAAAAAAAAACCCAAACAAAACGATGAGCCAGTCAAGCACCTGATGCACAATGCACAGACCTTATCATCTACAAATCGGCACGAATGCACTGGCCTCTGCTGGCTGACGTTATATATAAACATTAAGGATATATTTAATTATAACATCACAGACTAGTGAATAAGGCCTACTTCGTAGAAACATGTCCACAAGACCGCCAATGCATAAATTACCTTCCATTTATTTAATTGGTCTAAATGTCACTGCTTGCTTGATTTTCTCATTGTTCAAATGACCATATCATTTTTTCGGCATGTTTTAGCCCTTTCACTACATACACGTACTATACATTACTACCAACCATTTTCCAAGGCACATATTACTTAATACATTTCTGAATATTCAACTGATTTTCCATTAGTCCCAGGGTTTGTTAGTCACTGAATTTTTTAATTCATATAACATTTTTTCTTGAAGGACAATTTTCTGGCATGTGTTTTCTGTTACGTGAGTGCAGGTTGTGACAGAGAGCTTAAAACTGACACAGGAACTGTATTATTGAATGTTCAATGAAGAGGCAGCCAGATTTACGTCTTTTACATCCTTTTCACCACCAGGTCAATGTATTCATTCAACTAAATTGCCACCACAGACATACAGTCTATGATTACCACACAACAATAATGTTAGTTAGACAAAAACACATGTGAGCAGGATGTTCATTGTAATTAATCATCTTTCTGAAGCTAGTTTTAAGCCTTTATGTGCTCGTTTCATACTGTACAGAGGTTAATGGAAAACATAAGTGCATTTAAAAATCTGAAGTACAGTATGTTTCAGAAAATGGTCAGCTATAATATAAAATATATGTACAGTGTAGCAAATGGACAAACACACACACACACACAAAAACAAAGAAAAAAAAGATACAGTCCTTTTAGCTGCCCTCTTAATTTTGCTATGCCCTGCTTGCATTCATTAAAATTACTATCAGTACTGTGCAAACATTTCAAGACAAGTGCATACAGGATTACACTTTGACAACTCATGATATGTAAAATTCAACTCACCGTCTGCAAACATAAGAAAGCAGTAGGAAATGAAAAAAGAGCAAAAACAAGCAAAATAGACAAAGCATTCATGACAGCATGACAATTTCCTAGCACTGGCACTACGGCTACTTTTCCTAAAATATCAATGTCTTGTACATTTAAATTTGATACACTACACTTTAGTTACTCAACCTTTTTTTGATAAACAGAAATGGGGTGGTCTACATATGAACATCAAAATGAAAAGCAGACTGTGACAGCTACATAACTGACTGACAACACAAACAAAATTTACACAAATGACCCAATGTATCAGAAAGGCACCATAGCAAGGTATGTGACCGGCCAAAAGTTTTACTGTTTACTTTTTAGTCTATGTGCTTCCAAAAACCTCGCGCACTCCTCTCTAGGTGGCACATAAAGCTATGTGCTAACAGCGCTAGATATGCATTTTAGCTAGAGCTTACCTTTAAGGGCAATAACTTTGCTGGCAGGGTTCATGATGGCGCTGTCTGCAGAGATGGGCCTGCGGATGGGATTGTTGGGGTCGGCCATATCAATGATGACAACCTGGGCCTGCTCACCCACTTTCTCCCTTATGCAGATGAACTTGTCGGACTCCATGGTTAGAGTGCTGAATCCAATGTTGGCTGGGTTGATTCCCAGGTTCTGGAGCTGAGATTTGAAAGCATGACCTGTTTTAGTAGCAGCCCATGGCCTACATTGTTTACTGCAAAAAACATTGTCATGGATGATACAGTACGAGACATATTTCCATTGTGGTCCTTTATGTAAAGATAGCAGATATGCATGAGCCCACAAAGGCAACTTGTTCAAATTCCTGGCACAATAGAACCTAAAGGAACAAGTCGCTATGTTGGTATGAAACCCCTGGCAAGTGCAATTCAATGACTTTCTCTAATCTTGTTTCCTGTATGTAAAGTGTTGTTGGTTTACATGAAAGGCACTTAAATTTGAATGTATTATTATTATTATTATTATTATTATTATTATTAGTCTGGGGGGCATAAGTTCTCCCAACACTACAGTGTTGGTCTTTGAGATACCTCGGGCCTCTGCTGTTATAAATATTATGTACTGCACTGAGCTGTAGTTGTACAGCCCCATCCTTCAAGGTTAACAGTTTATTAGGTACACCTAGCGAAAACCAATAATTGTATTGCATTATAACGACATGTGTTTTAATTATTTTGTCCACCCCATTTATATCAGTGAGGGTAGGCTAGATAACAGAAACACCTCTCTGTATAATGCAATACAGCATCACAAACCACAGCCTCCAAAATGATCAGAAAGTTTACAGCTGCAACGATTAGTCGATTAATTGATTAGTTGTCAACTATTAAATTAATCGCCAACTATTTTGATACTCGAGTAATCGTTTGGAGTCATTTTCAAGAAAAAGTGTCCAAATTCTCTGATTTCAGCTTCTCAAATGTGAATATTTTCTGTTTTTTTTAGTCCTCTATGACAGTAAACTGAATATTTTTGGGTTGTGGACAAAACAAGACATTTGAGGATGTCACCTTGGGCTTTGGGAAACAGTGATCAACATTTTTCACCTTTTTCAGACATTTTATGGACCAAACAACTAATCGATTAATTGAGAAAAAGATGGACGGTTTAATCGATAATGAAAATAATCGTTAGTTGCAGCCCTAATAAAGCTAAATCCACACCTCTCTATAACAGTTTCAATAAAAACTAAACATTATAACCTTCGCGAAGGAAGGATTTATTGCGTTAATGTTGTATTAGACTGTGTTCATTTTTAGCTACTTAATAAACTGGCAACTGAGTGTTTATTGTCCCATGGCAAAAGGTCATCCAAGGTGCCTGGTCATGGTATGAAAACTGCCTCCCGTGGGGTTCAATCTTGAATTTAAGGTTTTACTGAGAACACTAAGCCCATCTAATAATCCCATACAGTCAGAAGCTGAGATGTACCAGCTGAGCTTGAACTTCACCGAACTGACTCTAATCCTTTACCAGGTGATCTAGAAAAATATGATGTATATGGATGAGAGAGAACAATTATGTCGTTTTTAACAGAATGGGTGGACCACCTGGTTCCCCGTACAGAATAACCTTTAAGTCTCCCTTCAGCTGTAAAAAATGGCCTGTGGTGAGATAACCCCACTATATGTCGGCACAGGGTCCAGTCAGACTGCACCTGACCACGGTCTTACAGCTACCAGCTAGCTTTGGTACATCACTACACACATCACCATGAAAGGGTCCGTGTGAGAACAACATTATGGCTGCAACAACCATCGTAGCGACAAACTTTGATGGTCGACGACTGGATGCCTTAAATTAGATGACGTGACTCACTCACGACACACTAACTGTAACGGTTAGCTAGCTAGCTCAATGTAACAGATATTAGCTAATGTAGCAAATGCATATGTCAGTAACGCAAGAGCTGGTCACTGAAGGTCAGCAAAAGTGATTTAACGTGAACTAGTATCTCCCCCTGCTCGTCGTTGACAGCTAACGTCGGCTAACAGCATCAGTGCAATGAATGAGAGCTGCTAGCCTGAAAAGCTAGTTGTTAGCTGCTGGCTAAAACGGGGGAGGGGAGGTCATTCATTTGCTGCGGGTATTGACGTTTAACGTTAGCTTAGCTAGCAAGCTGTCAAACGACTGTTAAGCGGGGGGGGGAAACAACAAATAATGACAAGGTCGGTGGTTACAAAGCTAAAGAGGTTCCTCCACGTACCTGCAGGTGCTCCTGGAAGCGGATAGGTAGTATTTGAGCCATGGTGGTTTCCTTGAGCTTCTCCGGAGTCCTGAATTTCTAGCCGTGCAGCTAGCTAGCTAGGCAGTGGCACCGCGCTAGCTACGACCTCCTCACTGTACGTGTAGGTCGGAGCCAGTCAGTGAGAACAAAAAAAAAAACGATAAAAGGTAATATTCAGTGCTGTTAATCGTGTTTCCGAGAGCTGGGATCAGTAAAAATGTTAAATATGTCCCCCTTCTGTGTGTGCTTTCTGCACTGCATCGATGGATAGCAGTGGCTACGGCTGATCTTCTGTCCAAAATCCGCAATGGCGGCGGAAACGGCTCAGAGCCTTCCCAATCCGGAAGCATCCAGGGAGCTCTGGAAGGACACTGGCTCTGGTCGTGTTTAGGATGGGTACGAGCAATTTTAAGTTTTCCAATTTAAGCAGAATAATGACAAATGTCTGTGTTTATACTCTTAACAGTTTCGCAGATTGAAGTCTATTATCCATAAAAACAACTCATTATTCGCCCATGTACGTCAGTTCCGTTACAAATGAGTAATTTTTAATGCATGACAACATATTTTTAAAGCTTTAGTCCAACTGTTAACCCTTCAGAGAAAATATCAGTTTGGATTAAACATACAAGCACATTTAGTAAAATCATGCCATTAAAATGTCACTTAACTTAAAGATATAGTCAGTCTGCACACCTTTATTGTCTTGAAGCTAGAATTCAGTCATGAACCACATGGTGGAAATGTTTCATCTAATGTGCCAATATTTTTTATTTTATTTAAAAAAA
>NTHP01000381.1:0-11219 GCA_003416845.1 Oplegnathus fasciatus | reverse complement strand
AAAAAAAAAGGAAAACAAAATCCCCATTCACCAGTCATTTCAATTAAAATAGAAACACCATTTCATTTTTGCTAACATTTTCCCTCAAAACAAATATATATTTTCCTTATATATATATATTCATATATTTATTCTCAAGGCAGTTGGTCATGGCCAAATTAATTGACCTCATCATGGCCATTTTTTTCATGTTTCAAAGTTAGAAAACATAGCTAGAATGGAAGAAAATAACTAGCGGAAGCACAGTGTAGGACCACTACACTGGCCAACAAATATCTCATTTTGAGTGAGAGGGAATAGTCTGTCAAGGCGGTGTGGCACACAGACACACTTTCTCCGGAACAAGTGCAATGCAAAGAGAATAAATTTCTCACACGTCATAAAACTACAACACACTCCTCTTTCACAGCACTCGGGGTTGTCCATCAGATTCCCTTTGCTTGTCTCCTCTTCCTCTAACTTCTCTATCTGGCAGCAGTGAAGGCTTGTGCTGTGCTGTTTTAGTTCTTAGCCACTGCTGGAAGCTGAAAGTCCACTTGACGGAGAGACACTGCAGTAGTCAGGGAGTTGAGGTCTCTGATCCATCCTCGATTAGTTGTTGTTTTTCCACCTCCAACTACGATTAGAGACAATAACCTACTAGCAGATGTCTGAACTGAACTATCTGTAGCAGTGTTTGAGGTTGAACAATTGTTTGCCAACTGAGAAAGAGAGAAAAGGATCCCAGCATGCCAGCATCTTGCTATTACAGTAAAAATGTGACTAAAACATTGTCCCTGAATACTGAAGACTGCTCTATCAGTAAATGGTGCGTCTGATAGCAGAAGGGAGAAGACACAAGTAGCAGGATTTCTGCAGAAAAGAGGGTTATGATGAGTGGACATGATGACAAATTGGAAGAGCAACTGTGGCCATGTGCTCTGAATTGGTTCAGATGAACAGAACACACAAGAGGATGCAAGGGGACGGGATGAATGAACAGGGGGGGAGAGATGGGATAGGTGGGATCACCGCCGCAATGTTAGTGAGTGATCGTCAAAAGTGCCGGATGGCGACGTGAGGAGGTTCCCTGGGTTACCATTTACATGAAGTGAATATGCATGATGTACACATAAGCAAGTATGCTCACGTGTGTTTGTGGAAGAGAGAAAAGAGAAAAAGAGAAAATGTGTAGGAGAAAAAGAGAAATCCCTGGGCTACATGGGAGGGGCGCAGTGGAGGAGAGGTCCCGACGGGCCCAACCACCTCCATCTATCACATCCCTCCGTTACACCTGACACTCAGCAGAACTATGTGCTTCTCTTTTGCAGCTCCTGAATAAAGGCTGTGAAAGGGGAGAAGAGAAACAAGCATTAAGTACCCAAAATACTGTATGTTGAAGCAAAATTACAATTTTTTATAATTTTTAGAGAGTTCAAAGTAATCTCACCTCCAATAATTTCCTCCTTGACTTTTTGTAGTTCTTTCCGCACCTCCTCCAGGATCTCCTGCAGAATATTGAATGACAAACAGACAGTCAGTCATGGTGAAACAGCAGTTTAACACTCAGTGTGTTTACATGCACTTTAGTAACCAGGTTGCTCGTCTACATGACAAGATCAGCTTACTGAGGAAAGCCGACTGTAACCAGATTACTTAAAAGTGTATTGCAATTCTAATGCAATATACTTTTTGCAAAATTCAGCAAATATCTCCTCACGGTCCGCTAGATGTCCATTCTGTGTGTGCGCTGAAAAAAAAATCCGGTGTTCATACACAGCCCTGGCTCTGTAAATGGGAAACAAACAGAGTGGCTCGGACTGAGCCACACAACTCGTGCTCAGGACAACACTAATGCTGTGCTGTTACTCGCGCGAGTTTGACTGCGGGACCATCACCTCTCCATCTGTCTCCGATGAGTGGCAGTTTCATAATTGGTGTGTCAAAATCAATAAATATTCACTGTAATCTAATTAGTACAGCAGTACGATCCCAAAATAAACAGATTTTGCCGTGATTTAATTGCAATAAATGGATCAAAAGGATGCCGAAATAACTACATCATGATGCCGACTTGTAAAAAGTCTGAATTCATGCTCTGTCAGGTCTGTCCGCAAGATGACAATCAAACAACTTTTAAAATGCTTGTTTTTTGAATGGAGTTTTGATCGATCAGGGCAAAATAACGTCATCTAAGTTAGGCATAAATACGGCAGCGACGTTATTGTTTATACACATTGTTTATACACATAGATAACTACGAAATAACTACATCATGATGCCGATTCGTAAAAAGTCTGAATTCATGCTTTGTCAGGTCTGTCCGCAAGACCACAAACAAACAACTTTTAAAATCCTTGTTTTCTGAATGGAGTTTGGATCGATCAGGGCTCCCCAGAATCGTAGACTCCACCTTTAAGTGCATGTAATCGCACTCATTCAGGTTCAAGCTCTTTTGGTCAAGAATTGATGTTGCTGGGCTGATGAGAAATTCACCTGTTTCATTTTCTCTAAATCTGAGTCATCCATTCCACCTGCATCGTTACTGTTGCCTGCAGGCTTCGCCCTGTGAGAAGACAAGAAACAGACAAATATTTTAAGTCTGTGTTTCACAAAAAGCAAAGTAGGTCCGTGGCACTGCGTTGACAGGCCGACTGCCAATCGAGCACATCACCATAGCACCAGAGGGATGAAGGAATAGGGAATAGAAAGTTGCAGAAATGTACACACACCCAGAGATGCAATGAGGGTTGACCTATCTAAGCCTATTAACCCACCTTTCTGAACTGATATCGACCTTAAGTTTGCCAATAATTCATGAGTTAATGTGACTGATATAAATTAAAATAAATCTAGCTTGTGCTATTCTGAAAACATAATTTGATTTTGCATAAATATATGTACTGCCACCTTTTAACCACTACAGTTGCACACACATGCCTCATACACAGAATACAGACACCACAAGAGGACAGCATCGACCCCAGCGCTCAGAAGTGACATGTAAAAATAAGCATTAGTCACACCCTCAGGCTTCTATCTCATTATTCAGTTTTCAGAGGGAACACACTCAGCTGGTACCACCTACAGGTCCCTTGGGTGCATGCCATTCTCTGATCCATTAGATGGTGCTATCAACTGTAAAATAAGCTACCCCCAGTACGCAGGTTGCTGTGATGCTAACCTGAAGAGAAAAGAAAAGCAAGGGGAACTAAGGTCATGGAGTGATCGGGACAGCATGTATACCTGGAACCTTGGGACAATGAGGAAGTGGAGTCCATGCTCTTGGCGATGGAGTTATTCCTGTTAGTGAGACACACACACCCTCCTCTTAGAATGGAAATGGAAGACATTCACACACAAAAGCACACTGGTCCACAGGCAAACACAGATGCACACATGTTCACACACTCACACTGATGGAGAACTACTCTAAGGGTGAGTTCAAACATTTGGGGGGGTTACAGATTTACTGACGATAGCAGCGTGGAAATAACTGAATCCTGGATTACCTGGACATAGTCGATTTCTCCCAAGGTCTTCTCAGGGTGTCTGCGAAGGAGAATGTATAAAAACACAAGTTGTTAGCATTCACTTTGTATATTAAATTAATATCAGAGTGAATGTAGGTGGGATGCTACAGATAAAAATGTTCAGCTCTCACCGCTTTGACCTTGAGGCTCTGAATCATCCTGTATAGAAAAGACCAAGACCTTCTGTTAAGAGGGTCAGCTTTAGCCTGGTTCTATTTTATAACCATCCATCACCTACAGTGTTGGGCCATATATAAAAACACATTTGTTTCATTTGCAGCATTGAAAATAATGTAACAGAAAGCAGACCCTTACATTATCTTGTGTCTTCACAGGTGGCTTCTCTCCAGTGTCTGCAGCTTTTCTCCTGATGTAAAGAGGAATCACTTTAAGTTACTTACAGGTAAACAGACTAGGAATTTTCTTTGAAGAGTTACACAATGTAGACTACATTTTAAATATAATTATTAGTCATATTTCAAGAAAAGGCATAAATGAAGATCAAAACTACTTCATATAAAACCTGAAATAGAGAAACGCCTAATTGTTTAATTGAGTGTGGGCATCGTATATTTTATCTGACTTGATGTCACCCACCTTCGTGCCAAGATGGCACTCATTTCACCCATCAGACCACCTCCACCTCCTCCTCCAATAGAGGAGTTGCTGCTGCGGCTGGAGTCAGCTCTGCCTATAGGAGCTGCAGGGGCTCCGTCCTCCTGCTGAGGGCAGCAAATAGCAAAAAGATACAGAAGAGTTCAGCGGACACTGTGTAGGCATGATGACTCAATAAATACTGATAGATGCAGGCATCGTTGCTGTGCAAGCAGGAACTCGAAGATTAAATCAATACGGCAGCAGAATACCATTTACATAATTAGAAAAGCACATAGTAGATTCAACTATATTTAAGTTGGGTTTTTTTTACGTTAAGTTTTCACTTCAAACGCAGCTACAAAGTAACAGGACTGTCAAAATCCACTAGTCTATAAAAAAGTTTTGTTATGAACTCACCTTGGATACTTTGCGGAGTTTAGCTCCTGCTAGGGCAGCCGCCAAGCCCCCTCCTCCAAGTCCCCCACCACCACCACCACCACCACCATCACCACCTCCACCTCCTCCTGCAGAGGGCAGGGGTGGGGCTGGCGGGGCCGCCGGAGGTCCTGAGGGAGGTGGTCCCGGCGGGGGAGGGATGCCAGCAGCCGGAGGAGGGCCTGGGGGTGGAGGAGGGGGCGGTGGAGGAGCGGGGATTCCAGGGGCCAACGGTGGAGCTGGAGGGACAGGGACTATAAAACAGAAAGGGACGATCAGTAATCATTTCCCAAACTGTGTAGCAATAACAATGTGCCAATGACAGCGTGATGCAGGTGCACTGTCATGTAACTTAAAGTAAAGTAAAGGCCCCAGATGGAAGTCAACGATCTTAGAAAGGTGGTGAAATTGTTGGTCTACAATCCAAAACAGTGATCCTAAATTGTAATGTAAAATGGCTGATTCAGAGCTTCGGCGCCCAAAGACGGCCTGTGTCAAAATTCTGGTAGTGTCAGAAATTCAGGACCAAATTGTCATAATGTGACTGCTGCTACGACCAATGTCTACACACCCATGTCAGGAAATTAGGCAGAATACACTCACCAAAGCAACATTTTTAAATGAAGTTAAAATCTATCAAAACTAGTTTTTTTGTTGTGCACAGTGTGATGTGTGTGAGGTTTAAGAAATGGTGATCACTGTTGTTCACTTAAGAAAAAAGACAAAGACTCAGTGAAACACGAGGAACTACTAAGACTGGACTGTATTGTAGTTAAGTGCAGTTATGTGGACCAGCCCAGGTGTTTCCTGACCTGCAGCAGCTTGTCTTTCTCTATCCAGTCTCTCTCTTTCCTGCCGCTCCCGCTCCTGTCTTTCTCTCTCCTGTCGCTCACGTTCCTGCTGTTCCAACCTGCGTACAAACAAACACATCTGTCAGAGACAAACACATGTAAACATGCTCAAAATAAATCAGTGGATGAACAGGACAGACAAATGAAGCTGAAAGTTAGTGTATTTAATTTGGGTGTTGTCATTAGACAGGCTAACCATGAGATAAAGCTGAGAGTAGGAGAGCAAAAGGGGCATGATGGGTAACGCCAGCTTTCAGCCATCCCCAATTAATGTGTAAATGTCCCGCAGATTATTTATGCAACAACCATTGTTTTCTAACAACTGTCTAATTCTAGTGGTCTGGCACTGTGGTGGAGAGCTATAATCTGGATTTGTATTCAATATAGCGACTTTTGTAAAACGATGAGAGGTGGATTTCAGAGCTTCTGATTAGCCTACCACTGAAAGGTCCACAGCTGGACACAGTGGCCTAATTCGAGCTGCCTCGGTTCACTACTGCTCCCTCCCCTCTCCCCCAACACATCTGCCACTCACAACAGCTGTACACAGAACAGCACACAAACAATGTACATATACACCCACTCAAAAATGCACAGGTCCACACACAAAGCGAGAGTCGCTGTGATTTAAAGCACAGCCAATCGACTTAGGCAGAGTGCCCAGGAAAGGGGGAGGGGAGATGACGTTCATATTTCTTTTCCAGATTTTTTTTTAACAACCATTTCATACTGGTGAATATTGTGGATCTATGTCCATCAGACCTGCAATCATGAATGTGAAGAATATCCACCAACACCTGCATCTATGCTGGATTTCAAAGGTTTTAAAGGCTCCCTAAGCCACAGTACGTCAGCACCCACTGGGACCGCTAGCAACTTGACAGACAGTCCCCCTAGCCAATCACAAAGCCTCCCCGACTGTGCAACATATTACCTTTTAGTCTAAATGAGATTAAAAGGTTAATGCGTAGTCTATGCAGGCATGCGTGGTGTCACCACAACGGGTCTCGCTGTAGAAACAGATAGACGGGAGAGAAGGTGGGGTTGATGTGAGAGGTGTCCGCCTTGCTGTCTTTTTAACCTTTAACCTACAGGGGCTGACGGAGGGTTTAGCACTGACAGGCTAATGCCATCAAATCCTCTACATATGCGTGTGTGCAAACCCATGCCAACAGGACTACCACAAAGCCAAGACAACTTGACTTGCTATTGATTGTTATGCAACTAACCCCAGAGGATAGTTTGCTTCTGTTGGAAACATAAACTTCACATGGCCCCACAGAACAGCCAACTTGTCTATATGGTAGAACAACTTGTTTCCCAAGAAAATCTACTGTTTAAACAAATACTGACATTGCTTATCTCTGCTGCTGAATCCAGCCTGCAGACCCAGAAGAAACCTGGCAATGTAGTCACAGTTATCAGCTGGATACATTACATTTTTTTCTGAATCAGAGGACATCACGGGATTCACAATAAATTGTGCCCAAATGTTTATTAGAATTAGCAAAGCAAACTAAAAGTGGGTTCCATTTAGAGGAAGTGTGAAGGTACCTCCGCTGTTGTTCAAGCTCTTCTGGAGAAGGTCCATTTGACACTGGGCGGGGGAGGGTTGCATAGCCTGCCAAAACACAACACACATTCTTAACACAAATGAAAAAGATTATAGAACATGGGATAAGCCGTTGCTGAGAATGGTTTTATCTGCTCTTCAACAATTTATGACTTTGAATTGTATCCAGCTGTTTATGTGCTTTTATTGGTGTACACACCTTTTCTAACCCTGCACTTGAGTGTACAAAGTCTGAGGACCATGACAGAAGACCAAGAAGGGTGGTGTACACCCATCAAGGATTAATCTAATTTGTTCATGGTTGAACAGCACAAGATATGCAAAGAATTAGATTTGATCTAAATAGCCAGCTGATGTAAACAAACAGAAACAATGACTCAGAGAATCGGAAATTAAGAAAAAGCACTGTCACAGCTGTTTTAAAATGTTTTATGATTAAATATGTAAGCTTATGATCGCATTTCTGCACAATAAAAAAAAAAAAAGAGTGCAGAAAACATTGGAATAACTTTCGAGGAGCTGAGACATTATGGCCGAGTATCAACAGGTTTTATGGACCAGAATAAACAGGAGAAGACATCAGTAGTGGAGATGGGAATTAGCAGGGGTATAATTTACCTTAGAAAACTATTGTTACTCAAAACTATGGGATCTGAGTGAGCAAATTCAAATTCAATTAAAAGTGCATGAAAAAAATGTATGAATGAATTGTTTGATACCGTGCAAAACCAAACCCAGAGCCAGCAGAGACATAACACAGCACGTTTAAAACACACAAGACAAAACAAAGCACAGACACAACACAATGGGCCTTGCTAATGAAGCGTGTCTTCTTATTTTCTCAGACCACTTATTTGTTTTTCTCATATGAAAAAGTCTTGGTGAATCCAGTTTGCTCTTAAATTTGATGCATTTTCCAGGAAATCTGTCATAAGTAAAATGCCCAAACAATCCTACATAAGAGCAGAAAACCTTTGTCCTGTGTGAGAAATGTATCTACAGAAACTAAACGTAAAAACTAGTCATCAGAAATCATTTGTCAGCTTTATAAGGGCACAATATGGGAGTGGCATGACTACTGGTGTGGATCAGCAGAGGGGTCCTAAAAACTCAGAAATGTGTGCTGTGCTTTCATGTAGTCTGGACAGAGAGCTGTCAGCACTGGAAGAAGATCCCAGGCATCACGGTTTAAATCATTTCTATGATTTAAAAGAAGTGTACCAAAAGTAATGACTTATTTTACACATTGTGCTATTGAATACTGGGCTGTTTATACTATACTGTTAATACTTTAACAATCCCGGTAGTGTTTTATTTGCCATTTCATGGCCTTGAAGTTGCCGCAAAACATAAGAATTTGTTCATATCTGTTCATCAGCAATCCCAAGAACATGAAAAGTTTCCTCTTCGCTGCCTGACATTTTGAAAATAAGAGAATATCAACCTTAATTTGAGAATATGATCAAATCTGTATGAATAAGACCCAATCAGTGGTAAGCAAACAGGAAGATCCATGAAGTAGCCACGGATGCTGATGGAACTGGGAATCTAGTGAGGACTCATTTACCTGCGTCTGCTATGGAGCTGAGCACCTCCAGAGCGTGAGCCATGCCATTGGCAAATAGAGCAGCGTCCTCCTTGCTGCCAAAGTTGAGCCCCCACACCTGCCGGGCATCTCGCCACTGGTGGAAATTGGGTGTGGCCTGGTTGTACTTGAGACCTCTCACGATTGGACAGTTTATAACCACCTGAGGAAGGACGAGGATAGATGATCAATACAAGGACCCTTTTGGTAGTTTTGTCTATATTCAGTTCTAAATTCTGATTTATACTGAATCAAAATCTGCTGGTCAGAAGTCTAAAATAAACACTCAAAACAGGTAAAAGGACAAGAAAAAAAGGGTAGCTTCTGGGAGCTGTATCCCTCACTAAAAAAATGGAAAAACTATCAAAAAGAACCTCAAACTCACATCCCTGCTTATGCTTAAAATTACAGTGTCTGCTTTATTTTTGTTGGATTATCCTGGTTTATATTCCACCCAGCAGGTGGCGTGAAGCCTGTGAACCAGGAGGAAAAAAAAATGTTCTGGGTTTGAGCGTTGCCTGAATGTGCTGACACGCCATTTTGCTATTTGTTTAACAGCCTCTGGATTCCACAGAGCAGAGAGGAGGAGAGGAGACCCTGTCAGGGTGAATATCATAGCGGGCAACATGCACTGAAAAGAGAGGGTAGCAAGTTCAGCTGCCACTGCAGACAGTGGTATTCCTAAACTCTCCACAGTCCTGTCAAAAGGCAAGAAAGGCAGACTGAGGATGTGACCAGAAACACATTAAAAAACAGGATAAAAGGGGGAGCTTTGATATATTTTTGAAGTGAAAGAAAGCAGCATCTTCAAAAAGCCCAAATGCCTGCAGAAAAACCTGAATACCACGATTTTCAATGCAGTTTAATCATACAATCAGGCTGGGATGCATAAAACAAATTCAAAAGACAAGCATAAACACAAACACAAAGTTACTCCGTAAGCAGACAGAGAGCAGGACGAAAAGGAGAGAACATGGACGTAGAGAGAAAATACACAGCCACCCTATACTCTCTCTCATTAGCTCCTCTCATCCAGCACCATCCTAAACCAAGTTGCATGTCTCCATCAGACACAAATATAGAGTCCTTATTGGGTATCAGGCTTCTCCCTAAATTGTCACAGGAAATGGTTGAACAGGCTAACTATCTCGCAGGAAACATCAGCCACTTTAAGACCTGTCTCTGGGGAACACTTAAGCGTCCTGAATGTTTAAAGAAGGAGAGAGACACTGAGGCAGCAGGGAGAGCAGGGGCATAGTCAAGAATAGACCCACCCAAACTCAGTTTAGCCAACGTTTTAACTTTGAATCTGCCCACCTTTATCTGGTGATATCTGGTGAGTCATAATCTGGCGATAACAACCAGGAAACCATCTTTGTTCTCCTTTTCTAACACGTCGGTGGCTTCTCAGGTTTAAAAGGACAGTCTCTCTTCTCACTATGCCAACGTTATGCCCAAAATGAAACACTACATGTTCCACAAAAATTCAGCTTTAGGTCTGAGTGTGTAAATGTGTAGTCCACATAAGGGGTTAAGCAATACTTATAAAAACAAGGACAAAACCCAACCCGTGACGTGTGTGTGCATGCTTAAGACCATGGCTAGTTCAAATCTTACAACAGCAAAACCTGTGTTGTATGGCTGGGCAATATAGGCTTCTGACATCTTGATATCCATACATTTTTTTCTGACAACAGCTTTACAAAAGGATTTTTCTTCATAACAATCTAATCATCTTTTAATAAATGCCACTAGATTTACACAGACCAGTACCAAATTAACCGAGTTTATTTTCCAGTGAGTACAAAGGTAGAATTGTATGAAACCAAGTTTTGGCTTAATTGCTGCAAAAGTGCTACAAAGTTAAATATGACCAAGACTTGAAATCATCACAGCGACTTGTACACAACCAAAACACGAAGCTCATCTGTGAGCTTGGTGTCGTGTTCCAGCTTCCTCTTGAGCGTTTGCAGACTTGTTCTTTACATGTTCTCTCATTCCCAACGCAAGAAAACACTGACAGTAAGTACGGCTACAGACAAGACAAACAAAGTGAACAAAGAGTGTCCTGTCAAGTTGAGAAATTTCAGCAAGGGAGGGACAATAAATCCAGTGCGCCTTGGTCTCTCACACATGATCAAATGTTTTGAAATAAACCAGTAGAGGTGATGTACTCCTGCCTCTGCTGAAACAGTGAAACGGTAAACTGCGTAATAGTTCAGTAAGCCACCAGGTTTTTGTAATACTGGAGCCGGCCGTACTTGCACCAAATGTCTTGCTGGTACACAGTCCAGCTGTCGTATACGCATCAAAATTAATCACTGACTTACTTTGTGGATGCACATAAAAAAGCAATAAAATCATAAAGCGATGGACAATAATGCTTTCTTAGGTATTGCCAATAAAATGATCATACAGTAAATATTCTCTATATAATCACCCAGCGCTGGTGTGTGGTATCAGATAGATGGTGATAATGTGAATGAATGGGCACACACAAAAATAGACTGTCTCACAGTTGCTTGCTTACTCATACACCTTTTGGTACCTACAGGAGACCACAGACGCCCACGGGCCACATGACAGACACAGATGAATGCGCACACACACACACACACACACACACACACGCGCACACGCACACGCGCACACACACACACACACAC
>NTHP01000380.1:708097-719446 GCA_003416845.1 Oplegnathus fasciatus | reverse complement strand
GTGTGTGTGTGACTAATTGCAGCCAATCCAGGCAATCAGAGAGCGAACAGCTTCTCTCCCAACAGACACACACACACACACACACACACACAGTAACACACAACAACACACTCACGCCTCCTCTCTGTGGGTCGATCTCCTCCCAGCTGATATGTGGAGCAGTGAGCAGGGCGAGGCAGGGCATTAAATCTAACTAACCCTCCACCACAGAACGGCCGGACGAGCGAGGCAGAGGCAGACAGGGAGAGAGAGAGACAGATGGAGCCGGTTGTGACGGTGGACTCCGCCTGCAACTGAAGATCTGTGGGCAGCTGCTGATACTCTATCTGTTACTGTGTGTGTTACTGTGTGTGTAGTAGTAGTACTGTGTGCAGTGTTCAGCAGCACAGTATTTCTGTCAGTTATTTGTGCTCATGTGACCCCACAGACCGCAGTAACACTTACTGACTGTGTTTACATGGACCTAAGTGTCCCAGTTAGGATCAGGTTTTTGAAGTTTCCTGTTTTTGTGTTTGTATGCAAACATCATATTTGCTCGCTGGAGTACTCTGGAGTACTTCTCCAGGTGTCTGACCGCTGCCAACTACCTGCGCAGGCGTGGCTTCAGCCAGGCGACGTAACACAAACACAAACAATGGCGCCATTTAAAGCATCTGACTTCTGTGGTGTTGAAGAAGCAGCGTTTTGTCTTTCAGTAATGGAAGAGTTAAATATACTCTGTAGTTTGGATGGAAAAAGCATCAGCCACCAGGGGGCAATCGAGATGTTTTGGCTTCACTTTTGGGGAGCTGTCATGTCATCTGTCTTTACATACAGTCTATGGTTGAGAAGCCTGATGGCCTGGTGCCTGGCCATGCTCCTGTATCGTCCACCAGACGGTAGGGAGAACAGTCTGCGTGCTGGGTGGCAGTGGTCCTTGATGCTGCTGTGTGCCTTCCACAGACACTATCGGTGAGAGATGTCCTGAATGGCCGGGAGTCTGTTGCCAATAATGTTATGTGCTGCTTCTACCACTCTCTGTAGTGATTTGCGGCTGTGGGCAGAACAGTTCCCGTACCAGACCATGATGCAGCCCGTCAGCAAGCTCGCAATGGTGCACCTGTAGAAGTTCGTGAGGATACTGGCGTTCATGCCAAACTTCCTCAGACTCCTCAGGAAATAGAGCCACTGGTGAGCTTTCTTGACCACTGTGTCTGTGTGAAGTGTCCAGGAGAGGTCCTTGGTGATGTGCACACCGAGGACCTTGAAGCTGCTGACCCTTTCAACCGCGTTGAGCTCGTCTGGGAGTGATGCGGTGGGCTGAGCAATGTCCCTGTTTTTCCCTTTGTAGTCCGTGATGCAGCGCAATCCCCTCCACATGCGTCAGAGGTCAGAACTGTAGTAGTTGGGCTCCACTTTGTCCCTGTAGTCCCTCTTGGCATCCCTGATGGACTTCCTGAGGTCATATCTGGCTGCTTTGTAGGCGTCAGGTCCCCTGAGTTGAAGGCAGTGGTCCGCGCTTTGAGTTTAGTGCAAATCTCCTGGCTGACCCAGGGTTTCTGGTTGGGGTAGGTACAGATCATGGCTTTTGGAACAACATCATTGATGCACTTACTTATATTGCCATTTGTGAATGACCCTGGAACCCGTTTTTTCCTGTTTCAATTTCCGCCTATATGCAGCCAACAGTAGGATGTAGCAGTGGTCTGCCTTTCCAAAAGCAATTATGGAAAGGCAGATGTACAAATTTACAAATCTGTAAATGTGTACATAGATTAATGGCTGAAAAGTCTAAGTACGCACACACGGATTGAGATACAGTTACACAACTCTCCACTCTCATTTGTGAATAGTTCGGCTACAATAATGGTCCCATAGTTTTTGACTTAAAGCTGTTTATGAGCACAGCCGTGTAGGAAACAAACACACCTCGCTCAGTATGCCGCACTGTCACTTTGGGTGAACATGGCAGTCTGTAGGGGGCGCTAGCAGGGCTTTACAAAGCGCATCTGCCAAGACATAAAGCTGTAAAGCTGAACAACATGTATTTTAAAACAGACACTTCTTAAATGGTACTTCTGCACGTGTTCTCACTCAGAGAAAGCAGGAGGTCTGAGCTGGAAAAAAAACTCGATACAGCCGCTGTTCTCTGCTGTAGCTGGTCTGGTTTAATACTGCAGCCAAACAAACACACACACACACACACACACACACACACACTGAGCAGCAGCAAGGCATCGATTGACCAGTGATTGCAGGCTCCATTTAATGTTCTTATAAATGGTACAAGTTCAATCTAATCTGAACCATGTAGCGCTCTCTCTCTCTCTCTGCTGTCAGTGTGAACAACAGTAATCTTCTCTAATACCCTTTACTGCCACACACACACACACACACACACACACACACACTCACACACACACCCAGTCACACTCACACACCCACTCACACTCTCACACACACACACACACACACACACACACAGTGTTTCAGGCTTCAGACGGTGAATATTTTTTGCTCTCACTGATTGTTCCTCTGACTTACTGACTCGTTAACAGTTTGTTGAGACAGAACGAGGAGAACTCAGAGTTTGTTAACAAACCTCCTCAGTTTTCTCTGCTTTAAACATGTAATACTCTCATATTACCAGTCTCTTTCATTATATTTTAATGTTTTAACAAAATCCTCTCCAGCAGCGCTGTTGTTGAGTCAGTCAGAAGAGTTTGAAAATAAACAGCAGACGGTCGAATCAGAGGCATCACTAGTATCTTTAGTTAGAGGTTTATGAGGTTAATTTAGCCGAAGGCTCACTCACCTTAACATGACAGAGAAGATCAGTGTGCAGGTACAGCTGATGAAAGATGTTCCTAAAGTTAACAGAGTATCTACTGCTGTACTGGACGGTAAAATGATTTTATTTTGTTCGCAGTTAAAAACTACAACTCCCATCAAGCTTTGAATGCACCTCTGTTGATAAAGCTCAGTACGTTTGATCCAGAAATCTTTCTCCAGCTCTTCCTCGGGGACCTCAAGACGGCCTGATGGGGTTTATAATCCCTGCAGTGTGTTCTGGGTCTGCTGCTGGCGATTGATTCACTTCCACTGGTTCCTTTTGACCGTTCTCCTCTGAGCTCCTCATCCTGTCTCTTACGGTGTGTTCAGACTGACGGACCATTTCTGTTTATTCACCCCAAACACACGTTAGCTGTAAGCTCGCAACAGACGCGTGTGTGTGTTGAGTTCAGCAGAAACTCCGGTTCTTCCTGTTGTTTCCCTCCAGTCTCGTAACATTTATGAAGCAGATTCATGAATCTTTGCGATGAAACATTTTCAACTCCTGTGAAGTTCTCTTCACGTTCTGTCAGAACACAGCGAGCTGAGGAACTCATTTGACTGCTTGTTCCCACAAAAGGCGTTCTTTTGGTCATCACACAAAGCCAATAACTAATTGGGTACGGGTTGGAACGTAGATCTACAGGTTCAGGACATGTAAGACAGTCTGGCTCCATCTTACCCTCACTCATGAACAAGAACCTAAAATACTAGAACCCCTTGCCAACCCAAAGGACTCAGGCTGGGATCCTGCTGCTTCACACTCAGCTGTAAACTGTCCCAGTACTCACTGGAGGCCCCAGTCTAAAACCAACAGAACCACATCATCTGTAAAGAACCAGACATGCAGAGGTCACCAGACCGACACTCTCCACAGCTAGACTGCAGCTTCAGGTATCCTCACAGTGTTCCTTACAAGACACCCCGGAGAACCCTGCTGTTACTAATGATGGATCCCATGATCCCTCCAGAATCCCTGCAGGCATAAACAGGTGGTTATCTGTGCCAGGACCGGGATGAAATCAGCATCACTCCTCCTGAACCTGGTTCTACTGCTGTTCTTTACCTGTAGACAGCTGGTTCTACTGTGGTTCTTCACCTGTACACAGTTGGTTCTACCGCTGTTCTTTACCTGTACACAGTTGGTTCTACCGCTGTTCTTTACCTGTACACAGCTGGTTCTACTGTGGTTCTTCACCTGTACACAGTTGGTTCTCCTATAGTTCTGCAACCTTTAGAACACTTGTTTTACTCGTGTTCTTTACCCATGCATAACTGGTTCTACTGCTGTTCCTGTCTTTTAGACAACTGGTTCTACTGGTATCCTTTACTTGTAGACATGGTTCTGTTCTCTGCTGTTTGAAGGTTCTCTTACACTTGTTTAGTTGTTCCATGGTTCTTCTTCTTTACTCGTCTTGTATGTTTTTCGGTCGGTTTCTTCGGCGAGCAGGACGCTGCCTGTCAGTCACAGCTGTCGGCCAATGAAACGCTGCGGTTTCAGGCTCTTAATTGATTTGCTCCAATCAGGGATGACCAGAGGGAACACACACACAGATGCCTTTGGTGTGTGTGTGTGTGTGTGTGTGTGTGTGTGTGTCTCTGTGGGGTTCAGGGTATATTAATATTTCTAATAGGGCTGTTATCAGCTCACTGCCAGCTGTACACAGTAAACACACACACACACACACACACAGTGAAGCTTGAAGGCAAATATAAACACAACACACACACACACACACACACACACTGTCTGTTGTGTGATAACTCCCACAATGCCTTTCTGTGTTAAAGAGACCTGGAGGTCAAAAACACTTTTCTGTGTGTGTGTGTGTGTGTGTGAAAAACAAACTGCTGTAAACAACACACACACAAAAACACACCAAACACACACTGTGGCTCTGAAAACAGATTGCACACCTACACACACACACACACACACACACACACACAGCCAACAGGTAAACAGTGTTTAAAGGTGAATGAGAGACCGAGTCAGTGTGTGTTTGAAGTTTTGGACTTTGTTTGGCAGATAAATAATAGAGAACAGAGTGTGTATTTGTGTTTTTACGTGTATTTGTGTAGTGTGTGTGTGTGTGTGTGTGTGTGTGTGTGTGAGTGTGTGTGTGAGTGTGTGTCTGGGTTAATTAGTGTGTTAAAGGGTTTATCAGCGTGTCGGCATGCAGGAGATTCACGCAGCCTTTGAACATGACATGGCTCTGAGCGTGTATATATGAGTGTGTGTGTGTGTGTATGTGTGTGCGTGTGTATATATATGCGTGTGTGTGTCCAGTATAAAGCCACTATCAGCATCCTGCCAAAACCAATTAAAGCCTCATTCAGGGAATTTAAACACACAGAGCGACTGTGACTCAAATCCAGCCAATTAGAGGAGAGGTCACACTGACACGCTGGTTCCCTATTGGCCGGTTGGTCAATCTAAACACTGTGACATTTTGTTAAATCCTCTCGTTCTGCGTCTTCTCCAGAGTCACTTTCATGTCTGTGTTCACAGATAGCTCCAGGACGTGGTTAGCTTAGCCTAGCTTAGCACAAAGACTGGAAGCGGGGGGAAACTGTTAGCCTGTGATTCACATGTTGTAGAAATCTGAAACAATATATATCATTAATTTCCCCGTTAACCTTTTAAAGAGGTTAAAACAAACAGTCAACAACAGCCTCCCAATCACCGAATCAATGCTCGTTCACACCCATTAAATTATTGATTATTATTGATATTATCGGTGAAACTGATTCAGAACCTGTGCTGGCTGGAGAAACCTAATGTCAAAATGTCCGTGTAAACATTAAAAAACTAACATTAAAGGAGGTTGTCAGTGTTGCTCTTGTATGTTCTGAGAACTACATTTCCCATCATGCCTCCATGATGTTAGTATAATGTAGTAATGGAGTCAGTGAGTTGAGCCCTGTTTTATTGACTGGACCGCAGAGGGCCAGCCCTACAAACGTGAAAGTCTGTCACGGAGTGATTGAGTGATGAAGTTACACGATTGGTCAGTTGAGTGTTGGAGTTTCCTCATTGGCCGTTGTTCTTTCAAACTGAATAGGCGGGAACATTAGTTACGTACCGTAACACTATGAGTACAGGTGCAGTCCTCTAAAGCTACCACTGGTGGGTTCATCCCTCGCTCGCGCAGCCCTGAAGACTTTTAGTCTATGCCCACTCACTACGTGGGTCCACCTCGGTCTCACCTTATTGTGCAAAAAATGAACCGAGACCAAGCAGCTTTTTCTTCGGCTAGTTAAAGGAACCAGAGTTACGGTAAGTAACTGACGGTCTCTTCCGTACAGGCTTCGCCCTCTAAGGCTATCAGATGTGGTCCATGCCCCACTGGGTCCGGCACCCACAAGCACAAACACACAGCCACTTCACGTGAAACAATAACCAGTCCATACTCCGTCATTGAGTCACAGTACATCACAGTACATCATCTGTGCACAGACGACACAGACGGCACAATACCTGATATTCACCATGAGGGAATGAAACTGGAAAACAAGATAAAACCTGCTGCTGTGAGAGGCAGAGACGATGGTTAGAGACGGTAACAGTCCAGCAGAGAGCAGAGGTGGAGAGAGAACAGCTCTCCATGTGCAGAGAGTGAGGGACAGCGCAAAGTGTAACACCCTAAATAACAACCAGTCTGACAAAACACTCAACACAGAGTGAGAAAAACGAGAGACATCCTGCAGATAGAAACGAATGAAAGAGCAGAGAGTTAATAGATCATTAGAATAGTTAGAATTAGAATAAGTTCTCTTTCAAATCAAACCTCTTAAGATATGAGTGGAAAGTTTTGTTCTTGCAACTGCATTTATAACATTTTTTCACTCAAACGGAGCTTAACTTTGCCATGTGATATTCTACCTCAGTACACTTTAAGAACAAATATTACTGGGACCACTACAGAAAACTGCAGATGAACATTTCATATCCAGGAATTCACATTATAGACACGACCGCTGACTGCCTGTAACAATAGAACACACTGACCGTACACGGTCCAGCCAGATACCAGGTTTCAACATAGTCTTGTTTGTTTACATTTTGGTCAATTTGCTGCATTAGCTGCTCGCACTTCCTGTTTGCCATGTAACCATGGAAACAGACAACTATCACTGGATTACTGAAGAAAACTTAAAAACATGAAGATTCTCAGGCAGGTTCTGCAGTTATAAAGACTTCATATTTCTATAATTTTTGGTTAAATATCTTAATAACGATGTTTAAGGGGCTGATTAATGAATAAATTAATGGATTCATAAATAAATTAAGCTACTTTTAGCCTGTTAGCATCGTGTCAGTCTGAAATGTCTCAACAACTGTTGGATGGATTGTGATGAAATGTGATTCAGACATTCATGTTCCCCTCAGGATGAACTGTAAGAACTTTGATGATCCTCTTTTTCATCTAGCGCCATCATCAGGTCAACATGTTAATGTGTCCAACAGCCTCACGGAGCTCTAAACTCTTGTTTAGTTAATGATTAATCTGACCAAGAACTGACCAAATTACATGAAAGCCTGAATTTATACCTTCGAACAGAAAAACTTGGGGGAATGAGGGAATAAATGTGTCTTAATATATGTTATTACAGCCTATTAACAGGTCCCATTAAGTACATTCATTCATTATTAAGGGCTAAATTAAATGAATATTTACCCATTAAATACCAACACACACGTCACTGACTGCTGCTCAACGTCTCCTTTTTAGATTTGATCTGTTCATGTAAACCAGTCACCTGTTCGATGGTTTGTGTCGACGTGTTTTCAGACATTTTATCTTCCAGTTGGATCCTGAAATCACTGCAGGAGGACAGGAAACACACACACACACACACACACACAGAAGATTTACACAAATAACACACACACACACACACACCAGCAGGAAGTGTGTGTGTGTGTGTGTGTGTGTGTGTGTGTGTTATTTGTGTAAATCTTCTCAATGCGCTGCAGCTGCCTCTCCTCACGTTTCAATATAACTCTGGTAATAGAATTACCCCCCTCCATCTGTGTGTGTGTGTGTGTGTGTGTGAGCTGGGTCTGATGTGATTGGTTTAGAGATGGCAGGGGTCGTCTGTGATTGGCCAACAGGTGAGAGGGGGGCGGGAGGTTAACGAGAGAGAGAAACGCCGAGACACGATCGAGATCAGCAGTCTGTTTTTCAATTTTCTGTCTTTTTCTTTCTCTTCACACTGTCTCTGTCTCTCTGTCACAAACTCTCTCTCTCTTCTTTGATTGATTATTGATTCATGAACTAATAATTTACTCTCATTAAGGTATATTCCATTATTGCCTCCAGTAAAACCAGTAAAAGTAAAGCCAACATTAACCTGAAAGAACACATGAAACTAGATCAAGCAACAAACCAAAAAACGACATTAAAAGAACAAATTGAGTCAATTAATAAATAAATAAATTAATGACAACAAATAAATAACAAACAATAAATGAATGAAAGAATTAGAAGAAATAAATAATTGACAACAAGGACATGAAGGAACTTTTACTGCAATATACTAATAATATATATATATGTATATGTATATACACTACAAAAAGTCAGCTCTCAAAAAGAAGAAAATAAAGCAATAAAATGGGGGAATATTACTTAAAATAAGCAAAATTATCTGCCAACAGAAGAAGAAAAGTTTATTTCCAAGATTTTTTAAAACAAGTAAAAATATCTCGTCTCAAAGAACCCACAGGTATCTTAGAACCAGTACAGCAACACTAAAAACAAGCACATTTCTCAATATGTAGGAAAACATTTGCATTTGGAACATAAAACAGAGAACTTCGCAAACTGGTCAGTCCAGCACTAGGCATGCTGGGAAATGTGGGCCGTCGCTACAATATTGTGCTTAAAATAAGATAAATGTACTTGTACCACTACTAGAAATGAGATTGGGTTGCTTAAAGATCCAGTCTAAAGATTGTTTCTTTAAACATTGGGCTTCCAAGCCCCATTTTAAAAATATTTGCAAGTCTTTAAATTAATCAGAACCAAATATATGAAAGCTGCCAACATGCTGACAGTTCAATGCACCCAGTTTTTTCAAACGAAAGGGAGATGGGACCTGTATCTGAGTTTAATCTACAACATTTACGTGGAAAGTTGAGGGGCTTCCTAGGTTTCAGTGAAGTAAACCATGCTGTACCATGCAGTCAAATAGCATGTGATAAATGGTAATAAATACATAACTCCATGAAGTCCATGATCTTTGCCAAAGTACTGAATGGTATACCAGAATTTGGACGGGTCAAAACCATAATTCTTGTCAATTCTCTTTATTGTTTGTACCAACCAGTTCAAACTATACGCTTTGATAGAAATGTCATGGCTTATCAAGCTGAGGTCCCACACTTTACACAGGCCGCTGTGTTACTGGATGCTGAAAAGCTGGTTGATTTTACCTCTTATTATTACAAACTTTTTTTTTAGCCCTTGTCCCCTGTGTTGCACATCAGTGAAGGGTTGACATCACTGAGAGGTGCTTCCCATCTCTGATTCTGCACTACCTGCCACAATATGCTATTTGTCTCTGTAAATTTCAGGGTATATTATTTCAAGACGCTTGCAATAGCAGAGGTTGCTAAATTTAAGCACATTTTCCTACATATTGAGAAAATAATTCGTAAATCTTCTTTATATCCAGACAAATGTGCTTGTTTTTAGTGTTGCTGTACTGGTTCTAAGATACCTGTGGGTTCTTTGAGACGAGATATTTTTACTTGTTTTAAAAAATCTTGGAAATAAACTTTTCTTCTTCTGTTGGCAGATAATTTTGCTTATTTTAAGTAATATTCCCCTATTTTATTGCTTGTTTTATTTTTTCTTGTTTTTGAGAGCTTACTTTTTGCAGTGTTAATATGTGAAGAGATGAGAAGTATAAAGATGCTTAAAATAAGAAATAATATCAAACAGCTTTATAATTCTGGTAATTCTAGTTTCAAGGATTAAGTTACTCAGGACCAGTAATAAAATCTCGCTAACAGGTTATGATATCTTATTAAGATAATTAAGAACAAAAAAGCTTGAAACAAGTGAAATGCTCAAAAATAAAACACTGCCTGGTAAGAAGAAATATCTTGTCAGACAAAAAACAAGCTTATATTGCCTTGATTTAAGATATTTCATCTCACTTAGATTTCACTTTTTGCAGTGTATGTATATATATATGTATATATGTGTATATACATATATACATATGGGTATATATATATGAGGATCATTGTCTCTTATGTTCCTCCACAATAAAGCTCCAGAAATCAGCTTAGAAACCAGAGAAACAAGAATCTTCCTGTTTTTAAGTTTCCTTCAGTCTCACAGTAATCCAGTGATAGTTGTCTGTACATCCATCATACACTGCAGACAGGAGCTGCTAACAGCTGATTCACATTCACTTTTCAGCTGTTAGCCAAATGAAAATATTTAAAGATGCATCTCAGCAGGTTAATCCTGACGCTTTGATGACAATCCTGAAAAGTCTGGAAAACAGCCTGGAAAATCAGGAAGAAAACAAAAGGTTGTAATATTTGTGAAAATGTGGAGTGAGTCATAAAAGTCTGAAGTGTTGCTGATATAAAAGTGATAATCAGGAATATTTGTATCGTTCTTTTGAAGTCTGTAATAACGCTGGAAAATAAACGGATAAAATCAGGAATGGAACTGAAAAGTTTATTCACGACTCTCCAGGATCAATGTTTCAGCTGTTTCACAGCTGAAAATCACTCACATGTTCAGCTCGGCCTCTCAGCTGTTTGCTCTAGAACATTCCTCGGTTGCTAAGGAAACAGCCGGTACACACACACACATGTGCTTTCACACATACACACTGAGACATGACCAAACCAGTCAGAACAATCCACGGAAACACAGAAAATAGTGACGTCAGAGAGGAAGAAGAGCGAAGAAATGAAAAGAAAATCAGTGACGAACAAAAGAGAGCGAGAAAAGAAAAAAGACAAAGATGAACGAACAGAAATGTTTCATAATAAAAACAGGAAAATACATCTCTAATATCTCTGTTTGAAATTAAAGATGCAAAAAGATAACAAATGACAAACTGATCATTATTTTCATTATTGATTCATCTGACTGTGATCGGTGAAGATTTGTTTATTGATCATTTCAGCTCTTCTCAAACTTCAGCAGAAGAAACAGGAAACAAACGTTCGTCAGAAACGACTCAAACTGAAAACACGTGAATGAAATCTGTGAATGAACTCATCAGTGTGTGTTGTTCTCTCTCTCTCCTCATCAGTCGGTATTGTCCTCGCTCGCCCACTCTCTCCTCCTCATTTATCTCTCTTCTTCTTCCTCCTCCTCCTCCTCTCTCTGCGATGATTAAAACTCTTGTTTTTCTAATCGATTCTCCTCAAGGACCATTGATCTGCTGACACACACTCGCTCACACACACACTCTCACACTCACACACACACACTCACTCTCACACTCTCACACATACACACACACACACTCACTCACACACACACACTCACACACACA
>NTHP01000380.1:668407-686845 GCA_003416845.1 Oplegnathus fasciatus | reverse complement strand
ATATATATATATTATGTGTAAATTATATTTAATATATATTACATTATTATTATGTATATTATATATTTCTGTGTGTTCTGTCGCCTCCATCAGCTCTGCTCACAAAGTCTAAAATGTTATTTCCAATAATCACTTCCTGTTGAAATGTGTCTGTTGTATCAGAGACAAAACTCGTCAGCAGGGTTAAAATGCTAAATGCCGAGTAGCCCACTAGTGGTTATGCTAGCTCGGCTACCCCCGTCAGTCACGTGACCCTCGCCTCGCAGGTCGTAGCGGTCCATCAAGAGTCTCCCGACTTAGTGGAAGTTGTTGGGGCTGAATGAAGCCTGCAGACACTACTCAGGGCAGACTCATATACTGTATATATATATATATATATATATATATATATATATATATATATATATTTATATATAACATGATAACAATATTTATCAATAAGTATCAGGTCTCTATCAGAGATTGTAGGTGACTAGTTTCGGCTTCTTTTGGTAAAGTAACACTGTTACTAATTTAATTTAATTGCACTTATTATTTGTTAGATGTGTATAAATAGTCAGTCTTTATTGTAACAATCAAAGTATAATTCACCTGATTTACAAGAATATAGACAGATAATTTACTGACTTACCTCCAGATACACTGCTGACACACACACACACACACACACACACAGCTCAGCATTGGTCATAAAATAAAAACATTTTCTGTGTGTGTGTTAACATCCATTAAAGTGTGTGTGGTGTTTGTCGAGGCTTTTAGAAAATATCACATCAATATTTCACTTCTTTCTCTCTGCATCTCTTTCCACCTCAGATTTTCACGCTCTGCTCGTCCATCCAAACCTCTCTGATACTTTTAGTGCTTTTACTTATGTTTCTGTATTTTTATCCTTTTATTCATTTTTCTGTCTGACTGTCTGTCCTGCTCAGTCTGTCTGTTTCAGGGAGGATTTTGTTCGGTTTGTCCGACGCTAACACGGATATCATCCAGGGTGACGAAGATATCATTATCTCTGATGTCCCTCCAGAATAAAGCTCCAGAAATCAACTTAGAAACCAGAGAAAAAAGAATCTTCCTGTTTTTAAGTTTCCTTCAGTATCACAGTAATCCAGTGATAGTTGTCTGTACATCCATGATACACTGCAGACAGGAGCTGCTAACAGATGATTGCACACACTTTAATGAGACTATCTGACTACATGGAAACTAATAGAGAAAAAAATGGTGAAAAATGACCCATACAGATTAAAATCACTGGGCAGAGCAGCTGATACAGTAACAGTCTGAATGAGGCTTAAACTGGTTCCTGTATGACCACTATGTGTGAGTTACTGGTGTAAAACAACAGCTACATAGAGTATATCACGATATCTTAATAAGTAAAGAAATAAAGGACACAATGGGTTCTTCGTTCTAAATATTTATTAAAGTTAATTCAAAGAACTTCACATGAGACAGAAAGAAAAGAATCGAAAGAGATCCGATGTCAATCCAACTTTCGAGAGTAAAGAAATTAAAATAACAATTTAAGAGTTGGAGCAGACCTGCAGTTTTCACACTAAACTGAATGAAGTATTGGTAAGACTACTGATGGATACTGATACTGATACGCAGTACCAGCCTCCACATACTTCATTCAGCAGTGAGAGACCTGACAGAATCCAGATCCTGATCGGATCCACAGTCTGTGTTTGAGTCCTGTTTCTGTTCTGGTCAGCCGACATGAATCATCCATCACTGATTCTCGTCTCTCCTCCTCCTCCTCCTCTTCATCCCTCTATCCTCCCCATCCTCCCCATCCTCCCCATCCTCCCCCATCCTCCCACATCCTCCTCTCTCTCTCTCATATTAAATCTGGTGATCTCCTGGAAATGAAAAATTAAACCTCTCCTCCACCTCCTCCTCCTCCTCCTCCTCTCCTTCATCCTAAAGTCACCTTCAAACATTCAGCACTCCTCTCTCTGTGATGTATTCTTCCTCCTCAGCAGTGTTTGTTTATTTTCACTGTTGTTGTGTGTTATCAGCTCCCAGCAGCCTCCGACAGGCTCCGCCCCCCCCAATAAACCCCCGCTGGCCTGTAAAAAATCCAGAATCCACAGAAACACTGGACGGTTAAACTGACCCCCCATCGTTGTTTCTGTTTAACAAAGTAATCATATAATATAATAGTAATCGTAATCAATCAGCCTTTTAGGGATCAATTAACCAGAACGATAAGTAGCAAAGATGAATCCTCTCCAACACAAACTCTGCACAAATATAATTAGTTTGAACCTTCGAAATGTTTATGTACGACTAAACGGTTGTGACAGTCACGTTTAGGAGGAAACGTCTTTAAAAAGTTAATGCAGCTGAAACCGAAGTGAAAATATAAAGGACCGAGAATGGAACCCTGAGGAACCCCACAAACATTCTCTGGTACACGTAATGGGATGATCATGTCGCTCTGCTCAATGTATAAATGAGCAAATATTTACCAGCACAAACTACTTAATAAACTAATACTATGTCAGATGTTTGTAACAGGTTGTTTTGTTGGTTTTTGTGTGTAAACGTAACGTAACCTAAATAACAGAAAACTCTTCTATGTGTTGTTCTGGAGGGAAATTTCACAAAGCGTATATTTTGTTGTTTGACTGGTTTATCCATTGATGCTGTTATTGTGTCTTTTACCGTGATGGTTTTCATTGTGCGACCACATAAGGTGATATATTATTTATATATAGATACTTTAGTCAACCCTGGTTCATTGGTTTATCTGCTGCAGCAAGAGAAAACCGGTTTCTGTCTGTCGTTGTGTGGATGTTGTGATGATGATACCTCCAGATAGATGCAGCCCACTTTCATTAAGTCCAACAACAGTGTTTAGAGATAAGTCATCAGTGTTTTGTTTATTCATCTGTCATTTATAATTTATATGTTTCAGTATTTTTCAACCGTTTAGAGGTGGAATAATACACTAAAATATATTATATATTGTATTATAACATAGTAATACTGAAAATATAAGACGCTGGTTTAAAAATTAAAGAAGCTGCAATAAATGTTGTGAAATTAAGAGTGTGAGTGTAAAAAGCAGAACATTTCTCTAAATACGACACTAGTGAGGTAGAGAGAGATGGGCGAGAGACCCTGACATACACTGAGTGAGAAAGAGAGAGAGAGAGGGCTTATTAAATCAATGGCAAAATTTAAAAAGGTTGAAATTTTCTGCTTTCACTGAGAACAAAAGACCAGCAGCTGTGTGTGTGTGTGTGTGTGTGTGTGTGTGTGTGTCAGAGTGTGTGTGTGTGTCAGCAGGGTGAACGGAGAAGCCATGTTGGAAATCTGTTTCAATCAGTCAGGGTCGTGTTCGCTGAAAAGGTCACAGAGAGAGAGAGAGGCTCACATACAGAGAGAGAAAGAGAGAGAGAGAGAGAGAGAGAGGGAGGCTCACATACAGAGAGAGAGAGCTGGAAATGATGTGATACAGTTTCATGTTTTTAAAGAATCTTATTTCACATTCGAACTGGAAATATGGAAGAAGATTAGTTTGTGTCGCATTTGACTCCTCCAGTTTAAAGAGAAACATCACATGATGTTAATGCCGGTGATTTATATGTTGGATTTAAACATTTGCTTCAACCGATTGAAGCAAATGTTGAAATCGAGTTACGACCAAATCCAAGTCAAGATTGAAGTCAAAACACCCAGGAGACCAGATGAGCCCACGTATGAGCAAGACCAAGTTCAAAATGGGTTTGTCCAAGACAAAATACTCCATAACACTGAGGCAAGTCCAAGTCCGAGCAGTTTTGAGTTTGAGTCAAGATGAAGATCAAAAGAGGGGGGTGAGTCTCAAGAGAGACAAGTCCCAGTCAAAACACCCACAGACCAAGACAAGTCCAGGTCAAAAGATGGAAGTCAATGATAATAGAAACAACAAGCAAGTCCAAGTCGTTTAGGGGTTGAGTCAAGGCCAAGACTGATTCAAGTTCAAGTCAAAACACCTACTAATCAAAGATGAGTTTGAGTCTGAGCAGTTTAGATTAAGTCAAGGCCAAGTCCAAGGGGGGTGGAGTCCAAGTCAAGACTGAATCCATGACAAGTGGAGTCAAAACACTCACAAGACCGAGACAAGTCCAAGATAATTAAAAAAACATCAGAGACAAGTCCAGGTCTAGGTCCAAGCATTGTTAAGGTCGAGTCACCCACATGGCCGACACGAGTTGGAGACAGAAACAAAAGTAAAACTACATATTTGTGTTTTTAAAGACGTCTCTGGTGGACAGGACAGGAAGTCCGACAGTACTGAGAGACACATTCAGTTCTACTGTGGTCTGTTTGGTTGAGGAGCAGCTGACGTGTTGCAGGATGCAGCTGTATCATACTGGGGGGGTGATACTTTCAGAATAAAAGCATTAGTCGTGGCTGAAGTGAAACTAATGAGGCGAAGTGAGCGAGAGAGAGAACCTGAGATAAATAGAGTGTGAAAAACTCAGCGAGAGGCTGAGAAAGAAACTGAACTGCTGCGCAGTTTCCTTCAGTTTGAAGCTCCGATCACATCAGGAACATTTATTTAATCTAAGATCAAACTGAGGTTCTCCACCGTCCTGCGGATCCTCTGAGGCTCTTCTATCAGAGTCACCATGTCTCAGCCGCCATGTTGTTATTATCAGAATACGTTGGGCTTCTCCTCGTCAGTCGCTGTGACGTTACTGAACACGTCTGTGTTTGACTGATGGGAAATATCTGAACATCAATGTTGAGTCAAGGTTGATGAGACGTTCATCTTCCTCTTCCTCATCTTCATCTTCACACCAAACAGGAAGTTCACTTTGTGTACTTCATGAAGGTTGTAGTTTTTTAACGTTTGGTGGGAAAATACCTGATGACATCATCAGCAGGGCACTCTGTCTCTGTGTCTGATTTAAATGTCATCCCAAAAATTATGGGATGGAACCATGACGACCGCGCACACACACACACACACACATACACACACACACACACGTGGGAATGGAAGGATTTTATGTGATAGTGTTCACTTTCCCCTCGGGGATTATGGGTAATAGGATCCACCTCAATACCCTCCTCCCCCTCCCCTTGACCCCCGACCCCTATTGTTGCCGCGGCGATGTCTCACTGTGTGTGTGTGTGTGTGTGTGTGTGTGTGTTCCCTGTAGGCCGACCATTTAGCTCGACGTCTCTCTTTCATCGCACAATCGAGGTGGAGAAACTCACAAGTGCCTCTATTGTGTCTCAGTGTGTGTGTGTGTGTGTGTGTGCATGTGCGTGTAGGTGTGGGTGTGTGTGTGTAGGTGTGTGTGTGTGTGTGTGTGAGGCTCAATAACAGGAAGAGAGAAGTTCTGTACAGCCACAATCGACCACACACACACAGATGAAACACGACAAAGAACAGGAAAGGTATTGTTCATTGGCTGCAGAAAAACACCTGGAAACACACTCTCACACACACACACACACACACATACACACACATACACACACACACTCACACACGCTCACACACACACACACACACACTGAGGTTTTGTCAGGAGAAATTGCTCTTTCCTGCTCTCATCTATCATTCTCTCTCTGAGTGGATCGCTGTCTGTCATCTTGAAATACAGCACTTAGATTGGCCACTACAAAGACAGAGTGTGTGTGTGTGTGTGTGTGTGAGCGCTCAGTCCGAAGCTTCCTTTAATCTCCTTCTATCACCCTCCGCTCTCTCTCTCTCTCTCTCTTTGTGTCTCTGTTCAGTTGAAGCTCGTTTTTCCAGTTTTTGGTGACATTCTGCAGGAAACAGGAAGGAGGGAGACGATGGTGGGGTTGTTTCTCAGAGTCCACATCCAGACCAGTTCAGTCCAGATGACCTGAAGAGGTCTCACATCCTCCTGGTTTATCAGGAGCTGACTGTACACAAGTATCCCAGCATGCATTTCACATCAACCAGTGGTGGTGGCTACGACTGTTATTACGTCACTTTATTAAGTTTTTATTATTATTAAGTAAACATTTAAATATTAAATATGTGTTCAGGTTATCAAAATAACGTCTGTTTGGAGATTCACTCAGAGACTGACAGGTACAGGTGTGTTGGATGATGATGTCACAGTCAGGTGCAGGTGTGTTGGATGATGATGTCACAGTCAGGTACAGGTGTGTTGGATGATGATCACAGGTACAAACTGGTCATCCTCCAGAATTTGGACTTACCAAGCTCGAATTTGTAAGTATGGTTTGGGTTGACAGCGGTCTGGTCTGGTCTCTGGTCTGTTCAGATCCGGTCTGACTGTGTCCCCTCTGAATTGGGTCTCTGTTTCTGCAGGTTTTCCTCGTGTCATAATGGACTCGCATGATATCAGAGTTTGGTTCTGATCTCCAGGACAGACTCAGACCCACTATTGTCTCTCTTCATGTGAAACTTTAGATACTGTTGTTGCTGAGCTGTTTATTCGGGACACGAACTCTTTGTGTAAAAAGGCCGTAAGTGATGACGTAATATCTGATACTCGTCTACCTGCTGGTCTGGTGTCAGCGGTGTGACCAGCTGAAGCCTCCATGTTTCCACATCAGGATGTAAACTGATGCAGACGCGTCATGTTTTGGGATTCAATTCGTTGACACAACACTGAAGAAGAAGATGAAGAGATTCCGCTGCAGGAAGCAGCAGTTCAGTCTTTATGGAGGATCACAACAGATGCTGAGGGTCACCTGTTCAGCTCAGGCCGCCTGCTGATTGGCTGAGAGCCCAAACAGACATGAGCGTTACTGAGCTGCTGACAGGATCTTTATCAGCTCTGACTGAAACACCAAGACATGACATTCACACCATCTGCTGACTCACAGCTGATGTGATCAATATCTGGTATCAGTTGTTGTTTCCACCTGTGTCTTTTATCCAGATGAGATTCAGATCAGATTTAAGATCCTTAAGTGGTCAAACTGATCAGGGATCAGAGAAACAGCTTGTCCTCTGTATCATCATGTGAGCAGCTTTACGTCATCACAGACCCTGATCCTGATCCTGATCATGTTTGTGTGTTTATGTTTGTGTGTCAGATCCGATGCACGGCCCGCGGCGTCTCGAGGTCGTCGACATTCAGTCCAAACAGGTGACGGTACGATGGGAACCATTCGGATACAACGTGACCCGCTGCCACAGCTACAACCTGACTGTACAGTACCGCTACAGACCTGCAGGGGCCCCCAGCAGGTAAACACAGGGAGGGACCACAGGTTATGAGAGGGAGGGGCCACAGGTAAAGAGAGGGAGGGGCCACCAGGTAAACACCAACAGGTAAATAAACCTCCTGTCTCTCCTGCAGGGAGCCGGTGAAGGAGGAGGTTCGGGAGGAGGTGGTGTACGACACTCTGAGCGCCGTGCCGCAGCACATCGTACGTAACCTTCCACCGTTCACCAACGTCAGCCTGAGACTCGTCCTGAGTAACCCCGAGGGACGCAAGGAGAGCGAGGAGCTGCTGGCTCTGACGGATGAGGACGGTAAGAGTCACGTTACGTAACTGTAGGAGGCGCAAAGGACACTTCAGCTTCTGTGTTGTCAGTAAATGTTTTAACTGTTTCTGTCTCAGTTCCTGGAGCCGTTCCAGTGGATTCGATCCTGGGCAGCAGTTACGAGCAGCAGATCAGTCTGAGCTGGAGAGAACCGCAGCAGACCTACGGCCTCATCCGGCAGTACGAGGTAAACACCATCTTCAATCTGTAGAAAACAACATGACATAAATATAGAATAAAATAAAACTTTAGTTAAAATGTTCATTAAAACACAATTCTGATTTCAGGTAAAGACACTCACTCAGTTACCCACAATCCCCCTTGCTCTCCTCCTCAGATCTCCTACAAAGCCCTGAGCTCCTTCGACACAGAGTTTGACCTGTCCAATCAGAGTGGCAAGGTGTTCAAACCGGCCAATGAGACAAGTCACGTCTTCACCGGCCTCTACCCAGGCTCCACCTACTCCTTCACAATAAGAGCCTCAACCGTTAAGGGCTTCGGACCTCCGGTCATCACCCAGTTCACCACCAAGATCTCAGGTGTGTCCTTCAGTGTGAGAGTTCACCAAGATATCTACTGGCTGAATCAGCACTGACAAAAAGTCCTCACCAGTTATTACTTTGATTGTTACTATTGTTATTATTATTATTGATTATTACTCATGGAGGGATTACCACAGGGGCCTACCAGGCACAGACTCAGAGGCCCATGGAATCAGGTCCCTAACCAACACAGAGCCTCTGTTTGAAGTGACTGTTATAACATTTCTTACTGGAAAGTCAAAGTGCTCAGCCCAAAGTAAGGAAGTCCCAAAGTCTTTTTTGTCCTGATTCTGATCCTGATCCCAATCCTTATGCCGATCTTTATCCTGATCCCTTTTCTAATCCATTTTACTGTAGCCATGCCGACAAAGGTTCACTAACCTTAACAAAGTCATGGTCCAGGATCTTTCCTTAAACCCAACCAAACCTTCAGGAAGTCACGGATAAATTATCTGGTGTGTGTCACTCTCAAGGACGTGGACAAAATACACAATTTGTCGATTCATTTGGAGAACTCATAATCCATCCAGGACCATCCTGAGTCTTTAAAATCCATCTGGGACCTTCCCGAGTCTTTCAAAAGTCAAGAAACAGAAAAATACTTTCTGTTGTTTGTTTGGTTTTGTCTTTAGGAGAAAAAATAAATGAAAGAGTTGAACATGTTGTAACACTGACTCCTCGTCCTCTTCCACTTCTTCCTCCTCCTCTTCCTCCTTGTTCTCCTCAGCTCCTCTGATGCCTGCCTACGATCAGGAGTCTCCTCTCAATCAGACCGACTCTACTGTCACTGTCCTGCTGAAACCAGCTCAGAGCCGAGGAGCTCCAGTCAGGTAACACACACTCAAACACACAGAAACACACACACAGAAACTCACACACACAGATGTTCAAATATTCAGCAGCATCAATCTTCCGCTTCATAAAGTTTTCATGACTGAAACGTTAAACATTAAAATGCGACATGAAGAAGAAACTGGAACTAAAACAAAATGTGGCTGATTTAACTCTTCATGTTCAAACTGAGGAGCTCACACAGTGATAAGTTATAAGTTTAAGTATATATATATATATATATACTTCTTTTCCAACTTTTTTACATTTATCTCAAGAGGGGAACATAAGTACAAAAATCTCTACACATCTCAACACAATACGCATGTGTATATACAGTATATGTATGTACATATATATGTGTGTTTTTACGATGAAGAACCTGATGAAGAATTCACTGCAGTTTAATGGAAACTCTGGCATTTTATTTTATTTAGATTTAATGAGTTGACTTTTGTTTACAGAAGATTGTAATAAATCAGTCATGTTAATAGATGATCAGTCAAACTGTTTATATTCTGTATGTATATGTATATAGATATTACATCTTTATGTTTCTTTATAATATTTCTTTGTAAAATTTAAATGCAGATAATTCCCACTGTTAATACAAACTTTTTACAGTTTACTCTCACACACACACACACACACACACACACTCTGGTAAATCTCTGTCGTCGGGGCCCAGAGGGAGGCGGTATCCGCGGTAACAGTCGTCATGTCAACAGCTGTCTACTCTCCGTCGTTGGGCTGTAACGAGGGATTTGGTTAATTAACGATCAGCAGGCGGGGCTAATCAGAGCCTGCTGCTAACACCGAGGATTAACAAGGGATTAACAGCTAATGTGTCAATCACACACACACACACACACACACACACACACACTGAGCGCTTCCTTTTCTTTCAGTCAGAGCTGACAGGAAACACAAAGATGCTTCACTTGATCTCTATTTATTAATTGACAGTTTCTCTTTTTTACAAACAATAAACAACACGTTGTGCAACAATGAAAGCATGTAAGATGGTCTCCAGATCTCCAAACTAAAGAAAAGCTTTTATTTTCTTTATCAACCTAATGTGGACAAAGCTCTTACTAGTGACACAATATATATAAATATAAATATATATACTGTATATAAATTTTATTATTTAATTTAATGTAATTATTAACATCAAATCAAAACTAACACCCAGATTTCTGGCTTGTGTTCGGACATTTTAAGACAGAATTGAGAAGTTTTCAGGACAGATAATAAGACCCCCTGTCTTCCTCTCATTGAGGTGGTCATTGAGGTATATATATGTATATATTAAATCCGGCCTAAGATGGAGCCCTGGGGTACACCACAGGAGACAACTAAGAGACCAACTTCAGCTTGGGGGGGCAAAACAATTGAAGCAGACTCAACTTTTGCCTCAACAGAACATCATTCGTCAAGACTCTGTTGGCAAATCACATACATGTAAGTCGCTGACTTTCTAACATGAACGTACTTCTGCTGTTGGCCTCACAATCTCTGTGATGAAAGATAAAATAGTTGCCGCCATGATAACTTTCCACACACCAGCTGGCAGATATCAGCGAGCACCGTGGCTCTCTGCAACTGTGCTGTCATGTCTGAATGGAGTGTGAATCGTGTCCACTTACAGTCTGATTTATATTCGCTCCTCTTGCTCTCACAGTCTTGATCAGTTGATCGGTTTTGGTTAAGGATCATATACGACCACCTGTGATCATGTGACAAAAGAGTCTGATAAACCCTTCAACTCACGGATCTGTTGGTCGACTGGACTTCCTGTATCAGATTTCATTGTTTCACCTGTACCTGTAGAGACAGGCTCCCACCAGCGCAGCCCTCTGTGTTGTTCTAATGCAGGACTGTTGACAGCCTGGCGTTCCTCAGGGGTCCATTTTAGGACCCTTGTTGTTCAGTTATGCAAATTATCTGCTGAAATTATTCTAAACTGGCATCTAATATTCCATTTTTGGACGACTCAAGTGTCTTTTATTCTCACAGAAACTTAAATAATCGGACTCCATTTGCAAAATAAACTAAATCAATTCTATTTTCCACCTATCCATTACCTTTACTCACATACCTTATGTGGGGGGCTGGAGTGTATTCCACTCACACTTAACAAGAGCTCCAGTAGTGTAACTCTGGTAAATCAGAGGACACGTTGAATTAAAAAGTGAAAGGAGGTAGCCATAGTGTGCTTTATGTACTGTACATAGTATAAATATAGGTATGAAAATATAAAAGATATAACTGTAATCAAACTGTGCCTTTGGCTGATAAAATGTTTTTTCAGAAGATCGTCCTTTAGATGTTTCACCACGTGAAACAGATCAAACATATCTGATGATACAAAGAGTCCTTTCAGAGTGTTGTGATGCTCACGGTTTTACAGCTGTTTCCTTTCTGATGACTGTTTGTAAGACAGATTATGTTTGGTTGCAGTGTGGAGGTTAATGCAAGCAGCTCCAGCTTCTGTCCGTCAGAAAGTTTTAATCAACATGCCCACTGTTTAAAGATCGATAAGTAAAGTAAAATAGAATAAAAAAACACACAGTTGGGTTGTTCAGGTATCCTGGGAGAACAGAGCGTTCACATGAAACACGCTGACTGCTCGTGTGGATTGTGGACGACATCTGAAAGAAGAAACGAGACGATTGAAAAGGGGGAAAACGGTTCATTTCAAGCGAATTAAGATTTATGTTTTTCTTTTTATGCAGGAACAAGACTGGAGATGTAAAGAGTGTGTGTGTGTGTGACGAGCGGTGTGTTAATTGACATGATAGTTTATGTGAAATCCATCAGATTGAACAGATGCTGCTCTGAGATACAATTTCATGTTTGTGTGTTTATATTTAACTTTAGTGTCAGAAGAGACAAAACCAGTGTGTGTCGGCCTTCAGGCACACTAACACACACTGTTCAACACACACACTCATGTATAAGAGCCTCAGATCGCAGGACAAAAGGTGTTGCCGCAGGCGACCTGCAGCTGTAATCTGATTACTGTCACACACACACAACAAGTGCTGCGACGTGAGCGTGAAGAAATGTGATTGGAGACGGTTTGTCAAAGACAGAGAGAGGAAGAAAAGAGATAAAGAGAGAGAGAGATGTGAGGGGGAGGAGAGAGAACGACAAGAGAGAAAAGAAAGAAGGAAGGAGGTGGAAGACAGAGAGATGATTGAATCTGTCTCTTTTCTGTTCGTTTCTGTGGGGAATTAAACAATACAGACACTGCAGTCTGTGTGTGTGTGTGTGTGTGTGTGTGTGTGTGTTACAGTATGTGTGTGTTTTTGTGTTACAGTGTGTGTGTGTGTCTTCCTGTCCTCCTTTAGTTTCCTGTCCGGCAGGAAATGTGTTGTGATATATGACTTCTGTCCTGAATCTGGTTCCTGTGAAAAACACAACTATTGTTTCCAGCGTCCCTCAGGACACAAACACTGTTGAAAACTCACTGTGTTGTGTTCAGGTGCAGCTCAGTGTTTCTGTGAACCACAAACACAGTCTGTGTGAACACTGACACCTGCTGGTGGAGAACAGAGAGTAAACTATCCCACTGCTAATGGCTGGCCTTTGTTGTCATCAAAATCAGCAAAACCAGTGGAATTTCCATAGAGTCGGTAGAGTTTCTGTGGACTCAGTAGAGTTTCTGTAGATTCAGTAGAGTTTCCGTAGAGCTGAAAGGCTCCTGGAGAGTCGGCAGAGTTTCTGTGGATTCAGTAGAGTTTCCGTAGATTCAGTAGAGTTTCCATAGAGCCGAAAGGCTTCTGTAGAGTCGGCAGAGTTTCTGTAGACTCAGTAGAGTTTCCGTAGATTCAGTAGAGTTTCCGTAGAGCCGAAAGGCTCCCGTAGAGTCGGCAGAGTTTCTGTAGACTCAGTAGAGTTTCCGTAGATTCAGTAGAGTTTCCATAGATTCAGCAGAGTTTCCATAGAGCCGAAAAGCTCCTGTAGAGTCGGTAGAGTTTCCGTAGACTCAGTAGAGTTTCTGAAGATTCGGCAGAGTTTCCATAGAGCCCAAAAGGCTTCTGTAGAATCGGTAGAGTTTCCGTAGATTCAGTAGANAAAGGCTTCTGTAGAGTCGGTAGAGTTTCCATAGATTCAGTAGAGTTTCTGTAGATTCAGTAGAATTTCCGTAGATTCAGTAGAGTTTCCGTAGAGCCGAAAGGCTCCTGTAGAGTCGGCAGAGTTTCTGTGGATTCAGTAGAGTTTCTGTAGATTCAGTAGAGTTTCCGTAGAGCCGAAAGGCTTCTGTAGAGTCGGCAGAGTTTCTGTAGACTCAGTAGAGTTTCTGTAGATTCAGTAGAGTTTCCGTAGAGCCGAAAGGCTTCCGTAGAGTCGGTAGAGTTTCTGTAGANAAAAGGCTTCTGTAGAATCGGTAGAGTTTCCGTAGATTCAGTAGACTCTGCTGTCTATTTACATCTCAAGGAGAAAGCCCACTCCTTGGAGGACAGCAATGTTCACATCTTGGACAGAGAGGATAGATGGTTTGAAAGAGGAGTAAAGGAAGCCATCTATACCAAATTAGAAAAACCATCTCTAAACAGAGGAGGAGGTCTGCGACATCACCTATCTCCAATTTACAATGCTGCCCTTTCATCTCTTCCCAGGAGATTCAACAACTTAGCCTCTAAGAACAACAGCCGTTCACAAATGGCCTCAGGTGACTCCAACGACTGTCGTTATAACACAATAGAGCACTAACGAAGTCGAAACCATCGTTTCACCATCCCCAACGACCGTCACTCTAACGACTGTCGTTGGCAAATGGAGCACCAACGACCCAATGACATCATTGGCCTTGTGACCGCCTCCTAAGAGGTTAAATACCCAGATCTCCACACCAGCTAGTTGGACCAGTCTAGCCTGGTCAAACAAGCACGAACTGATGAAGCCTCTTGGATGAGAGGTGAAACGTCTTCACAGACAAAACCAAAAAAAATCCAGTTGCGTTCTATTCAATTTCCTTGAGATAATTATGACCTGGATGAATGAGAATATTCACAGGCTTATAGATTCAGTAGAGTTTCCGTAGACTCAGTAGAGTTTCTGTAGATTCAGTAGTTTCCACAGATTCAGTAGAGTTTCCATAGATTTAGTAGAGTTTCCATAGAGCCTGAAAGGCTTCTGTAGAATCGGTAGAGTTTCCGTAGATTCAGTAGAGTTTCCATAGAGCCCAAAAGGCTTCTGTAGGGTCGGTAGAATTTCCATAGATTCAGTAGAGTTTCAATAGAGCCCAAAAGGCTTCTGTAGATTCAGTGGAGTTCACGTAGATTCAGTAGAATTCCGGTAGATTCAGTAGAGTTTCCGTAGATTCAGCAGAGTTTCCGTAGACTCAGTAGAGTTCACGTAGATTCAGTAGAGTTTCCATAGACTCAGTAGAGTTTCTGTAGATTCAGTAGAGTTTCCGTAGACCCCGAAAGGCTTCTGTAGAGTCGGTAGAGTTTCCATAGATTCAGTAGAGTTTCCGTAGAGCCCGAAAGGCTTCTGTAGAGTCGGTAGAGTTTCCGTAGATTCAGTAGAGTTTCTGTAGAGTTTTCTCAGAGTGTGTGGAAGGTTTTTTTTAGAGTCAAAAGAGTTTTTCAGAGTCAGTAGAGTTGCCATAAAATTCGTAGTAACAAGCATGGTTTATAAGACCCCTCCTCTCCTCTGTCATACAGACAGATAGCTGGTATTTCGGTCCTTTAGTGCTCTAATTCATTTTCTCACAGCCAAAGTTATTTATTATATTATAATAAAAAAATTCTAACCATATTAATTGTGATTTTTCATTTAGAACTCAGACTCTTTGTGTCCATTTGTTTTCTGTCCTTTACCCACATGTAAGATTTAATACCTGCACAGACAGGACGACATGAATTATCAGTTTAATGTCAGACTGTCGTAAAGTTACAGCCTCTACATACTTAGAGTTAATAAAAATGAAGGAGAGAGTGATGGAGGAGAGGCAGAGCTGACCTTTCTGTGGAGCTGAATAATGAACCAACAGATGGATGAGAAGAAGAGGAGAGCAGTTTTATGTGTCGGGGTTGTATGTGAATAGAAATCAAGTCAATAATCTCTAACAATGTCACCCCTCAAAATCTAAAATTCTCAAATATCTTAAAGGAGTTCTGCAGTGAGTCAGTCTGACCATAAAGTAGTGGTTCTTGTGAGAGACAGATTACAGACAGAGTGGTCCAAATGTTACTGTACAAACTATACTTCTAATCTAACTAACTAACAGTTCTCTTCCAGGTAAGTTCATATAACCTGGAGGTTTGTTTTCAACCTGTCAGTGATGTCACTGTGATGTCACTGTGATGCCACCATGTTGACAGATATTAACTGATATTATTATGATAATTGATTACTCTATAATATTACTCAGATTTATCCTTTAATGACGTTAGATATCAGGAACACTAAACTAAAAGTGATGTATTCAATCTGTCTGTCTGTCTGTCTGCAGTAAGTACCAGGTGGTGGTGGAGGAAGAGCGCCCCCGCAGGCAGAGGAGAGGTACTGCAGAGATCCTGCGCTGTTATCCGGTGCCCATTCACTTCCAGAATGCCACGCTGTTCAGCTCGCAGTATTACTTCAGCGCAGAGCTTCCGATGAGCGAGCTGAGAGCACCGATGCCCTTCTGTGTCGGTCAGTCACTCACACTGGCAGCTAGTTAGTCAGTTGTTCAGTTAGTTAGTTAGCTAGTTAGCTAACTAGTATGTTAGTTTCAAAGAGTGTGTCCTGTGTGGTCACTGAGTTTACCTGTTAACCGGTTTTACCTATCTGTGTGTGTGCAGGTGATAACAGGACCTACAGTGGTTACTGGAATGCTCCTCTGCTGCCTCATAAGAGTTATGGAATTTACTACCAGGCTGTCAGCACTGCTAATGGGGTGAGTCCACCTGTCCACAGGTAACACATACAACATACAACACACCCCTGATGTCTATGATGTGGATCAGCCCTGGTGTTCATCTCCTGCTTCATCAACACCAGTATGAGTGTTGAAGCTCCCAGTGAAGCTATAAATCCCCAGGTGGAGGTGTATCCGACATTTCAGATGTGTCACTCATGTCAACAGTTTAGTTTTTGAATCAAATGCTGCGTTCGTGACGTGTCTGAATCAACCTGTTTCTTGTAAACAGCATTCACTTCAACATCCAAGAGATGTTTTTGATTTGATTTTTTTAGGCTTAGACACAAAATCTACTTCGTTAAGGTAAGGGAGCATTTGTTGTCATGGTTACCGTAATAACCACTTGGTTAAGGTTAGTGGACGATGGTGGTCATGAACAGGAAGTATAATTCTGTTTTTTTACTCTACATTTGTTTTAGTCAGACTGTCTCCATTAAAGTGTGTGAATCAGCTGTTAGCAGCTCCTGTCTGCAGTGTATCATGGATGTACAGACAACTATCACTGGATTACTGTGAGACTAAAGGAAACTTAAAAACAGGAAGATTCTCAGGCAAGTTCTGCAGTTAAGAGGAGTGTCTGTCTTGTAGTTTGAAAACCTGCAGTGGAGAAAAACACTGTTTATCAGGAAGGAAACAATGAGTGAATTTAGTTTAAAGGAGTGGCGGGTGTCAAGATATCCAATCACACTGTGCAGCAGAGCTCGACGTCGACTGTGTGACAAAATCACACATGTATGTTACAACAAAGCTTTCACATTATTCTCTGATATTCAGCTTCCTTCACTCTTTTTGTTCTTTCTGTCATAAAAACCACAGAAGCGAAACAGAGACAGAGAGGTCACACACTGTGATATCAACATGGACTGTACAACACACACCCTCACACACTCACTCACACACACAGTTTAATAGGAGTGGAGATAGTTCCAGCAGCCTGACCAGTGACACTAATAGGCTGCAGTGGGGGCTGTGTGTGTGTGTGTGTGTGTGTGCTTTTGTCACGTATGTGTGTGAAAAAAGATAATTGTTCACTATTACACACAGACGCACACACAGATCGTATTGTGTTGCGTGTTAATTATTGACGCTGGGAGGTTTAATTGGTGTGTGTGTTGAATAATGCAGCGACAGTAGTGCTTTTTACTGTCGCCACGCCACAGAGACACACTGCTGCTGCGTTGTGAGTGTGTGTGTGAGTTTGTTATGTGTGAGTATGAATATTCATGAGCTCTTGTGGTTAATTTGTCGTCTGTTTGTTAAAACCAGAAAGACACAAGATGTTCTCTCTCGTCTTTCACCAAAACCTGTCTCACTCTGTATGTGTGTGTGTGTGTGTGTGTTGGTTGTTAAATGCCAGCACAGGCACTGATCCACAGCCATTTTCCTTCTGTCCGCTCTGTTTACGACGTGTGTGTGTGTGTGTGTGTGTGTGTGTGTGTTTTGGTGTGTATTTCTGTGTGTGTGTGTTTCGGTGTGTATTTCCGGAGGAAGTTGCCAGATGTGACAGCTAATATGTTGGCATTTGTGTTGACAGGAAACTAATTTTCTTTTCTCTCTAACAGGAGACAAAGATCGACTGTGTGCGGGTGGCCACTAAAGGTAAGAAAACAGGAGGCATTTTATTTTGAAAGGTGTTGCATTACATTTTATTTTGAAAGGTATTGGTACTATTTTATTTTGGAAGGTGTTGAATACATTTTATTTTGAAAGGTAGCTGCTCTCTGCTCAGTCTCTGTTGAACTCTGCTGACTGCTGGACTGGATTTAACTGCTAAATTAGCCGCGAGCTAGCCAGGCAGCGGCCAGTCCATTCTGTTTAATGAGACACAGATGGCAGTTAGCTGTTGGAGCGCTAGGCTAATGGTTAGCACACTGGTCCCATCCAGAAGTATAATGGCTCACAGATGGCTCCTCGTCCCTGACACCTGTCCTTCACTCTGTCCGTCTGTCCTCCAGTAACAGGACGACCTGATGTCCTCTGCAGACAGACGGACACACCACACAAATAAAATACACACTGAACTCTATGCTACGCTAATGCTAGGCTAACACAAGGCTAATGACTGGGACTCTATGGGCGTCCAGAGAGCTGTTTAGCACTGCAGCTAAACAAGCTAAAAACACCGTTATCTCCCCTGATGAACATCCAGGATTATCACACACACACACATACACACTCTCTCTCTCACACACACACTCTCACTCTCACACACACACACACACACACACACACACACACACACACACACACAAACACACACTCAGTAATTGACTGTTCTGGCTTTAATCAGCTTTTATTGGAGCACAGTTCTGGTGGCTAACGACACCAGATGCTGATTGGCTCTGCTGTTCCCCTGGCACCTGTCAGTCATGCTGCAGCAGCCAACCAGGTCTCCCGGGGGGGTTCTCCTCCCCCCCTCCTCCCCTCTTCCCTTTCAGAGTACCCACGATGCCTTGCAGCGCTAACAGTGAGCGGAGCTGATGTGAATGTAAAGGAGAGCTGAACGTCTGCTGAATGTTAACGGGACAGTTTAGCACAAAGAAAACACACAGACGCAAGCTAAATGATCCTGCTTTTATTGTGAAAGAGTAGGAAGGTCCAAAACACACACACACGCACACACACACACACACACACAC
>NTHP01000380.1:648573-661864 GCA_003416845.1 Oplegnathus fasciatus | reverse complement strand
ACACACACACACACACAGTAAGACACACACAGTAACACACACACACACACAGTAAGACACACACAGTAACACACACACACACACAGTAAGACACACACAGTAACACACACACACACACAGTAAGACACACACAGTAACACACACACACACTGTGACTGATGGCTGTTGTCAGGTTCTGAATGGGAAAGTGTTGTACGTCTAAAATGACACACACACACACACACACATTACAGCGCTCGAAACGACGTCCTGAACGTTTCTCATCTACGAGTCATCTGGAAGGATATTACACCTGGACACACACACACACACACTGTAACACACACACAGAGCAGGTAATGGGTTTTTCATGGGACGGACATCCATCACAGTGTTCAGAAGGACTCTCTGCTCTCCAGGTGGAACTCACTGCACCTTTATCAGAAAACACTTAATATTCTAATGGAGACAGAAACTCTCTGACATAAATAATATATATATATACACACACATATACACACACACACACATACACATACATATATATATACATAAACATCTATCTATCTATCTATCTATCTATATATATATATATATATATATATATATATATATATGTATATACATTCGTGCCGTTTGTTGTCCAGTGTGTCAGTTATTAGCCTGATCCGTCACTGAATAATAAAAATGACAATATTTATTAGATTAAGCTTTTTGTCATGAGAGGGTTAACGGTTACTAATGAGTATGTTTACGTTTTTCATTGTATTTGATAGTAGTTGTTGGTAGTTAATAGTAATTAAAAGTAGTTCATGATTGTTTAGCGGTACATGATAGTAACAGTCTCACAGGCTGTTAACAGTGATATGTATTAAGGGTTAATGGTTGATAATAATTGGAGTATGTTGAAGTTAGTTGCTGTCAGTAGTTAATAAATGGTAGGTGGTGTTAATGTTAATGGAAGTTAATGGTTGTACTTTGTATTTAGTAGTAGTTAATGTGAGTTAATGTTAATTAAAGGTTCTTAGTAGCGGTTGTATTTTACTAGTAGATAATTGTAGTTCATGTAAACTAATGTTTTAATGGTAGTTAATAGGTTATAAATATTACAACAATATCTATTAATGTCCCAGGTATAATTAATAGTAATTAGTAATCCATGTGCATTAAAGGTAATTAATTGTAGTTTATGGTATTTTACAGATAGTCAAACGGTAGTTAACAGTAGTAAATGGGTAATATTAGTAGTTAATGTTAATGTTAGTTAATGGGTTCACGTACCAAAGTCAATGGCAGCCAATGTTCATAGCTCTTGTCAATAGAGTTCAATAGTACCTGTTAGTCAAATGTATATTTTACAGATACATAACTAAACATAAGAGACACCAGAGCTAGAACTGGCATTTATCTGTTAATGTAAATGGTAGTTAATTGTTATTAATAGTATTTAATAGAAGTTGTAGTTAAAGGTGCAAACTAATATTTGAACTGTAGTTAACAGTAATTGTTGTGCTAATAATGCTGACTGATGTCTCAGACATGGTGACAAGGACACCAGAGCTAGAACGCGAAGTATAATGGCTGTTAATGTTATGTTATGTAGTTAATCTTTGTTGATGAAAGTTGATGGTTTTAATTTTTGTCAAGGGCACTTAAGAGTTGGTAATGATATTTCACAGTGATGTAAGCCAGGTTACTGGTAGTTAATAATGATAAATAGGTAGTAAACTGTGCTTAATGGCGGTTAAAGATAGGTAGATAGTTCATGTTAATGTTGCTTAAAAGAAACCAGAACCAAAACTGGCAGAAAATGTTAATAGTAGCTAATGGTTGTCAATATTATTTGATAGTATTTAATGTTAGTTAAAGGTATTTAATTGTAGTTACTGGTATTTTACAGGTAGATAATTGTAGTTCATGTTTTAATGGTAGTTTATGGGTTATAAATATGAAACAATATTTATTAATGTCCCAGGTGTAATTAATAGTAATTAGTTATCCATGTGAGTTAAAGGTATTTAATTGTAGTTAATGGTATTTTACAGGTAGATTATTGTAGATAATGCAAGTTAATGATGATTAATGCAATGTTTTTGTGGTAGTTAATAGTAATTATTAGGTTATTGTAGTAATGTTGATTAATGTCCCAGGTGCTGTGATCGAGAAACCAGAACTAGAACCAGCAGTTAATGGCAGTAAATATTAATAGATGTAGATCATTCTTAATAATATTTAATTGTAAATGTTAGTTATTATTACTTAATGTCACTTAGTAGTAGTTAATTGTATTTTACAGGTAGATAAATGCAGTTAATGCAGTCAAGTATGCAAGTTAAGTTTTTTTAATGGTAGTTAATGGTAATGATGGGGTTAATGTTGAAAAACAAAACCGCAACTAGCAGTTAATAGTAATTAATGTCAGTTCAAGGTATTCAGCAGTAGTAGTAGTAGTAGTAGTAGTAGTAGTAGTTAATGGTTGTTAATGTCAGTAGTATTATTTTGTTAAAGATACTCACTCATCCAGTTCAGTCCATTTTATTAAACAGTAATTTGTGATATTTTACAGGTAGTTAACATTTGTAAATGGATAGTTGCTTTATTGTAGTCAATATTTAGAGTTAATGTTAATTGTAGGTGATGGTTGTAAATGGCAGTTAATGGTAATTAATGTTAGTTTAAAGTATTTAGCAGTTGATGATTCCATTTCACAGCTAGTTAATGGTAGTTTATGGGTAGTTTACCGTGGTTAATGGAAGTTAATATTACTATCAGGGAATGTTAGTTAAAGATAGTTAATGTTGGTTAATGGTTTCAGGAGCTGCGACCAGGAAACCAGAACCAGAACAGGAGAAACAGTCGGATCACACGGTGAAGATTGCTGGATCCATCGCCGGCATCCTGCTCTTCATCATCATCTTCCTTGGCGTCATCCTGCTGATGAAGAAACGGTAAGAATATTACAAACACACACACATCATAATCAGACAGTGTACCACACACAGCACATACACCAGAAAAAGTCTGTTTGTTTGTTTGTTTGTTTGTTTGTTTGTTGTCACATGACAGCAGTTGTCTGGTGTTCATGTTCGTTGTTTTTTCTCTCGACTTCAATCATTTTAAATTTTGTTGTTGATTTCTTTTTCATTCGCATGCTTTGACTTTCAATAATGTGGTTTAATGTTTAATAATGCAGGATCTATTAATATACCAAATACAGCTTCTTTGGTCCTGTGAGGAGCGGAATCATCTTATTATTTAGATATTTGTATTCAAATAATGGTGAGTTAGTGGTTTTTACTGGGCCAATAATAATGTTAATTAATGTCCCAGGTGTGGTGACCAGGAAACCAGAACCAGACTGGCAGTTAATGTTAATGGTAGTAAATAGTTAGCCTCGAGTATTTCATGGTAGTTAATAGTAGCTAATAGTATTTTACTAGTAGATAATGATTTATTCATGTTTTCAATGGTAGTTAATGGTAATTATTAGGTTGATAATGGTAATTAATATTGATTAAAAACAACAATGTGTTGTTCTGTCTTAATATTTATTCATTAGTTTTTAGCAGCTGTTGCTCAAACAGGAGAAACAGTTTACCTCCAAAACCAGGTCAGAGACACAGTCCTGTTTTCAGCTTTGTGACAGTTTGAATATAATTCAATGATTTTTTTTAGTAAGTCAGTTTATTAGATAGTCAGTTTATTAGTTAGTTTATTAGTTAGTCTATTAGTCAGTTTATTAGTGAGTCAGTTTATTAGTGAGTCAGTTTATTAGTTAGTTAGTTTATTAGAGTCAGTTTAGTTGTAAAAGCAGAAGTGTGTTCAACACATTAAGGAACACGAACTCAGAGGCGCTGTGGTTTAATGGTTCACTCACTCACACAATGAAAACGCCAAAATAACTTAATGTATGTGTCTGCTGTCAGTCCCTCAGAGTAGTTTCAGCTGATGTGTTGTAGTAGTAGTAGTAGTAGTAGTAGTAGTATGAAGTAGCTCATTGTGTATTTAGCTCATAAGTACATTTTGCTGTTAATACTTTTGTACTTAAGTGAAATATTTTACTTGTACTTGTAACAGAGCAGTACTGCTACTTAAGTTAGTTTCACTGAAGTAAAAGATACGAGTACTTCGTCCACCACTGGGCAAGTTACCTGAAAACTGTAATCAATTACTCAGTAGTAAAGTAATTAGAATACTTTACTAATTAGTCAGCAACAAAAGTAATTAGTTACATTACTTTTGTTGCTCAGCAGAGTGCAAAAAGAAAACAAGACATTGTGATTTAACAGACTTCAGTTTGTTGAGATTTACTGACCATCAGCAGCTAATGTTAGCTTAGCATCGGTGACAGGCACAACCATGTGACTCCTGGATGTAGCATTATCGTGGCTAACGTTAGCTTAACATCGGTGACGGGCACAACCATACACTGTGTATATATATATATATATATATATATATATATATATATATATATATATGTGTGTGTGTGTGTGTGTGTGTGTGTATACACAGTATTCTGCTGTATTAATACTGTTATATTGGTATTATTTTATATTACATGTGTATCTGTACTGTACATAAATTAAGTTACATCAAAGACACAATCATGTCCACACACACACACACAGTGAGGATGATGAGGATGAATAATGGAGCAGATTGCAGCAGTAATCACCATTAAACTATATGTGGACCGACTTTATTCTCCAACATCAAACACACACCCCCGCTGGGACACACACACACATAATGTATCCTCCACACACACACACTTAAACACAGAGAGAAAAGCTTCTGTGTTTGGAGAACGTCGACGATAAGAGAGAAATTTAGATGAAAGAGCGTTTTATTCTTCGGGGTTTTTTTCAGAGTCGCCTCGAGCTGAATGGCTTCAGGCTACAGAGACACACACACATTTTTATAAAGTGTGTGTGTGTGTGTGTGTGTGTGTGTGTGTGTGTGCGCGTTGGTACAACTTGGTGAGTTTCAGTCGGACTCGTCTGTCGGGTCGATCGAGCTCTGATCTCTCTAACAGATATTAGAGAGAGAGAGAGAGGCGTTGTTCGGTCTCTAATGAGCTTTTTAATGTTGACGGGGTGCGTTTGATTTCCACTCTGTGAGCAGACGGAGGTCAGACTCATTACAGCAGGAGTGAAAACAGGAAGCTGGCTGTTTCACCTCTGATTGGCTGCAGGGCGATCAGAAAGCATAACCTTCCACCACTCAGGACACAAAATACACTTCACTGTCAGAACTAGTTCTTTAGCTGATATGTGGAGTGATGTGGAGCTAAGCGCAGTGCTCAGGGATACACCAACAAAGTAGTTCTGAGGTGTTCAGCAGGTGATTAAAGGATAATTACGCCATTTCTTTGAAGAAGAATAACAACAAGTGAATAGAAATGTGGGAACATCACAGCCTCCATCTTGTCTTCACCCAGATACGTAGAAGCAGTGCTGCAGGAAGTATTCAGATCCTTGACGTATACAGTAAAAGTACTTAGTACACATGAAAGACCTGCATTAAGAATACATAGGTATTACCAGCAAAATGTACTTACTGTAAAGTATCTGAAGTTAAAGTACTCATGTAAAATGATGATGCCCCAAAGGTCCCGATGTTTTTTATAGATATGTAGACACCTGTCAACTCATCAAACCAGGATCAGGAGTCCTGAATGTGACTCCTGGATCTGACAAACTGATCCAATCTGTTCAGATGTTTTTATTAATCGTCTACGTTGTGTTAACTCACGTTACGTGTTGTCATCGTCTGTGTACGGATCCACTGAGCGACCACGACCTGCTCAATAAAGTTTATTCAAACAAGACGGCCGCGTCCTCAAACATGTTGACAGGAAGAGAGAGCGACTGCGTTAATGTTACGATTCTCTAGTGTCCAATATTAAAGTACTACTGCAGTCACATCAAAGTACTACTGCAGTCACATCAAAGTACTACTGCAGTCACATTAAAGTACTACTGCAGTCACATCAAAGTACTATTGCAGTAATACTAAAATACTACTGCAGTCATATTTAAGTATTACTGCAGTCACACCAAAGCACTACTGCAGTAATACTGCAGTCATATTAAAGTACGTTGGAAATCAGACATGGAGCTGTTCAAACTGCAGTCAGAAAATTTTTTACCTGTCAGAAATCCAATCAATCGTCCGTCATATATTGATCGATCAGGTGATCAATCACCTCAAACTGAACGTCAAACAACAACCAATCTGACAGAAATTCGGCCCGATTCTAAAATCCGTATAGTGTCGGCTTTAGGTGCAGGTGTACCTAATAAAGTGGACACTAAATGTATATATAGTATAATGTAAGTATCACTCGGCAATAGTATTCTGTAACCATAACAACCAACCACAGACTGGTTGAAATATACAGAGAAATACACTGTATGTGTCTTCTTTCCACACATTCCTCCAATCAGATGTGTCCCCTCCCCCTCACACTTTGATTGACACCTTGCACCAGCCACTCACGGCTCTCCACTCCTCCACCTCCACACACAATAATTTAACTCATCTGTTCTGTTTTTTCTCTCCGAGACATTAATCTGTTGTTTTTCCTTTTTCTGTTTTTCTGTTTTTTCTTTCCCTCCATTCCATCCCTCCCTCTGCTCCGCCCCCACCACTCAGACGAAGAAATTATCACTCCTACACTTACTACCTGTAAGTAACCTGTTTGACCTCTGACCCCTCACCTATAACCCTCACATCAAACTCAAACACCTCAAACACCCCAAACACCTGAAACCCTGAGCTCCGAGTGTGTCCTGCCTGTATCCCTGGTTACCCCTAAACCTCTGATCCCTGACCCCTAAACCTCTGATCCCTGACCTCCGACCTCTGACCCCTGACCCCTAAACCTCTGATCCCTGACCCCCAAACCTCTGATCCCTGACCTCCGACCTCTGACCCCTGACCCCTAAGCCTCTGGTCCCTGACCCCTAAACCTCTGATCCCTGACCCCTAAACCTCTAATCCCTGACCCCTAAACCTCTGATCCCTCACCCTTACCCTCTGACCCCTGCTTACCCCTAAACCTCTGATCCCTGACCCTTACCCTCTGACCCCTGCTTACCCCTAAACCTCTGATCCCTCACCCTAAACCTCTGATCATGCATGCACAGAAATGTGACCTCTGACCCCTGTATTTATCCAGAGATCAATAAATGTAACCTTGGTGGGAAATCTTAACCCATAAATGTCCCCTTTCCCCAACTTTAGATTTTTGACCCCTGATCTTAAACTCTTCGACCAGGTTCTAATGTTGAATAACATGTATCATCTTCCACTTAACTATGATACCAGGATCCTTCACCCAAATCTCCCTGAGACTCACACTCAATATCTGACCCCTGACCCCTAGTCCACCCTTAGATGATGACTCCTTTACCCAGAACCCCCTGAACTCTCTCTGCTAATTTTAACGTAACTTTTATATGTACTGTTTGACCCCTGACTTTTGATTGCTGGTCCAGTCTTTAGTTGAGGTCCAAATATGTCTCCTCTACAACAGTGACCTTTGAACTCCTCAAATAATGACCTTAAGTTTACAGCTAATCATGACCCCTGAACCCTTTAACCCTTACTTCACCCCTGAGTTCAGGTCCTAATATGTCTCATCTACAACAGTGACCTCTGACCTCTGACCTTAACCACGAGTTTGACCCCTTTACCTTCCAATCACTGACACTAACCTTCACTGCAAATCTTAACCCATAACTTAACTCTGTACTCTAGCCCATGACCTTTGAACCCTGAGCTTTGACCCCTGGCAGATTGTGCATTTTTATCAATCTAACCCTCACGTAATGTGACCTCTGATCCCTCTGATCACTAACCTTTACCTACCCAAGCCCTGACCCTAGACCCCTGACCTTTAACCCTTAGTCCAGGTCCTTATGTTGACTATCATGTCTTATTGGAGTTATCGGAATTAAGTTTCCGACTTCACTCACTAGTAATCATTTCAACTTCCAAGTTGTAATTCCGATTGGGAAACTCTGAACACGGATGCCTCACATCAGCCAGAGACCGTCAACAACGTAATTAAACCCACATTTAATGGATGTGGTGTTTTATTGTCAGTGCTCAGACGTTTAATGGTCACAGGACCAGCTCTGGAACCATGCAGCCATCTTGAAGTCGCTAATATGGGCATCTGTCCCATTTCTACCATCCATCCAATGGCCCTCACATTTACCCACAAAGCACCTTCACCACACATCTTGACTCATTAGTTCACCCTTAACCATTGCTGCCTGTGCTGGTTGGATTAAGCATCTCTCTGGTTGGTCTTCAGATCTCTTCTGTTTGATTTAACAGCACTCGTAGTTTTACTTTAGTATTCGAGTATTTAGACTCATCACTTTTTTAGTTGACTTCAGTGCCTCATTAGTTCACTGCAGCGTCCTTCTGTTTAGCTTTCTTTCTCTCTGGTGAGCTTGCAGCATCCTGTAGGTCAGCGTTAAAACATTATCTCGTTCAGCAGCTGCTGTATCTGACAAAAGATTTTAGTTGATTTCACCGTCGCTTGACTCGACTCCAACACGCCTCCAGTTTCCTCCTCCTGATTGGTTGAACACTGAGTGGTTGCTTCTGTTTCCTGTTTCAAACTCTGATGTGAAAAGTAAAAATAAAAACAGTGAAACTCGGCTTTTTGATCAATAAATATGTGAGCTGGAGGAGAGAAACCTGAGATTCCCCTCCAGGTTACAGCTGAATTATGTCGAACCGACGCCTCCTCAGGGAGACAGGAAGTACTCACACACTCCTCCTCAGGTCACTGTGTGTGTGTTCATCATGTTTGTGTGTAACAGATGCTTTGCATCCACACACACACATTAAACTGGTCCAGTGTGTGTGTTTACCCACAGTTCCAGTCATATATTAGAGAATATTAAAGCATAAATTAATCTAAAATAAATGAACACATCCCAGTTTCAGGTCTATAAAATCCACAGTGCAGCTCGAACACAGAAGAAAAGATAAAAAGCATCAAATACTATTAGTTATTATACGGTCGTATCATTTCTGTACAAGCAGCACAAAGTGACATGAAACACATTTCTGTTTGTTGTCAGCCTGAAAACATAAAATCAACTCAAACGACCCTCCAGGAGGTAAAATATATGGCCAAAAATATGTGGACGGCCCTGTTCACAGAATGGGTCAGTTTTATGTTCCTGAAGGAGGCTGAAAGACTGCTGTGATTTACTGCCCTGTGTGTGTGTGTATGTGTATGTGTTTGTGTGTGTGTGTGTGTGTGACAGAGAGATAGAGAGAGAGAGAGAGAGAGAGAGAGAGAGAGAGAGTGTGTGTGTGTGTGCAGTGGAGCAGGGTTAATAGAATTAGCCGGCTGTAATAAACCTGTCTGATCAAATGATCGTTACAAGGAGAGATACACCTACACACACACTCACACAAACACACACTCACACAAACACACACACACACTCACACACTCCGACATCCATTACCGCTAACAGCATTGTCCTGTCGCTCATTAGATTAGCATAGATTAGCCTTGACATGCATCTGTGTGTGTGTGTGTGTTCATGTTAAGTGTTGCTAAATCAATCAACCCCGACACCTCGCTGATGATGTCATGACACACACACACACACACACACACACACACACACACACACACAGTGAGTGTCCATTGAAATCAGATATAAAAACATATAAAAGCTGTTTTGCTCTGTAAAGTGAGGTTCTCTCTATTAACTCATCTCTTTAGAGTCTGTGTGTGTGTGGGCAGGGTCGGAGGTCAAAGGTCAGGACAGCTGATTGGAGTCGGAGAGGTCGGCTCGGCTCTGCAGGAAAATAAAAAAGATACACAGAGAGAAAATACAGTTTGACAAGATGAAAAATACTGAAGGAAAGCTTCAACAGACATTTTTATTTCATCAAGAAAAATTGTGACAAAAACAATCAAAACTAAACAAAACCTAAAATTTTAATTTAGAGTGAAGAGATGATTCAGTAAAACATCTCTTAGTGGTCGTTTTAAGTCTCTTTGTAGTCGTTTTGAGACTCTGTGGTCGTTTTATATCTCTTTGTGGTTGTTTTGAGTCTCTTCGTAGTCATTTTGAGTCTCTTTGTGCTCATTTTGTATCTCTTTGTAGTTGTTTTGTGTCTCTTTGTTGTCATTTTGTGTCTCTTTGGTGTCATTTTGTGTCTCTGTTGTAGTTTTGTGTCTCTTTGCTGTCATTTTGTGTCTCTTTGTTGTCGTTTTGCGTCTCTTTGCTGTCGTTTTGAGTCTCTGTAGTTTTGCGTCTCTTAGTAGTAGTTTTGCGTCTATCTGTGGTCGTTTTGCTTTTCTTTATCGTTTTGTATCTGTTGTCATTTTGCGTCTCTTTGTGGTCGTTTTGTGTCTCTTTGTAGTTGTCTCTTCTCTTAAGGCTAAATTGTAGTTTTGTCTGACACATTGTGAAACAGAAGAGTCTAAACTGACTGAATATATTTGGTTATAATCAGAACCAGATGGGTTTTTACTGCAGATTAAGAGTTTGTGTTGCAGATCTACTCAGAGAGATTTTGTGTGTTCAGGTCTGAATCAGAGAAGAAGAAACGCTGCAGGTTTTTACTGTCTGACTGAACCACAGAAGAAGAAATAGGTGACATGAGGGGGAGGAGGGCAGCCTCGCCTCAGGGCTCTTTCACCGTCCTCCATGTTAACCCCGACACACACACACACACACACACACACACACACTCAGCGGCTTTCACTGATGTCTTACTTTTCAGTTTAAAAGCCTGTTTTTTATATTTATTTATATATTTCAATTTTTTTTCCCTTTTCCATTTTCAGGTCAGGGTTAAACTTTCCACTGTGTGTGTGTGTGTGTTTGTGTGTTTGTGAGTAATCTGACAAATGGATGTTTTTTTGATTCACACACTTGGAATAGAAAGAGGGAAAATACATCAAGGTTTTAAAATGGACGGAGTGTTTTTCTATGTGTGTGTGGAGATACGGATGATAGAAGATGGACAGACGAGAGGATAAAAGGATGTTTATAAAGATGTTATTTTTTTCCTCTGTAGTGGTTGTACAAGAGATAGATAGACAGACAGGTACCCAGATAGATAGACAGATAGATGGATTAGAGATTGAGATATAAATAGAGGAATAAAAAGACATAAAAATGATAAAAAGAGATGATTAGAAATAAATAGAGATAGAGGTAGAAAGAGAGCAAAGACTAAATAAAAGCATCAAATGTTTTTCTGTGTTTTTGCTTTAAAAAAAGACGAAGCGATTTGCAAAATAGTTGCTAGTTTCTGTCAATCGATTAATTGATTAAGCGACTAATTGTTTTAGCTCTTGATTGTTGTAATTAGTGTTTACTCTGATTTCTTCAGTATTATGAAGTATTTTTTGTTAGTGCTGTATGATTTTTGTTGAGGACAGTGGAGGTCAGTAAACACACCACTCTGGTTCTGGTCCATGCTGGACTGCACTGTGTGGATGACGCAATAATAAAGACATTCTTACATGCAAAGAGATGTGTAGTATTCTGCTGGACAGCTGTTTTTATGAAGCTTTTTAAATTATTTTTAAAATTATTTTAAAATGTCATGACTGATTTTCAAACACCATCGCTACACTATAATAGTACAACTCCCACCAAGCACTGAAGGGTTAAAAACCTTTAAACCTGATCTGAAAACAACAAAACTACATTTAAGGGACAAATGTGAAGAAACAAGGAAAGATGGAGCGAGAGGAAGTGTGTGTGTGATTTTTTATGGCTCATATATTTAAAAAGCAGAACTAATTTAGAAATTTACAACTTCAATTACAGCAGAACGTTCACAGTCTCATCTCCAGTTTAGTTACAGCTCATTAAAGAAACTAGAGCAGTCATACCACCTTAAAATCCTACTGTATGACCTTATCAGGCAAACACAACCACCTTAAAAAACATATACCACCTTAAAAACCTCACTCATACCACTTTAACTAGATATTATGATATGCTCATACCACCTTAACAGACAAACACAAAATTTAGAACCCTCCCATGCCATCTTAACACCAATGATATACCTTAAGATAAAACTCATACCACCTTAAAACTGATTTTTAAAACTGACTACCTTAACAGATAAATACAGCATTAAAAACCCTCTTCATTCCACCTTAACTGGGAAAAACATATAATAATCTGTTCATGAGTTGAAAACTCACCACATACCACCTTAACACAGATATAGCACCTTAAAATCCTGCTTACACAAACTTAAATGAGAAAGAAACATTTTATAATCTTTTAATACCACCTTAACAGATAAACACAAACTTTAAAACCCACCCCATACCACCTTGACGTAGATGAAAAATCCGACTCATACTGCCTTAACAGAAAAACAAAGTTTAGAACTTGTACTATACCACCTTAACAGAAATACAGCATGAATACACCTTAAGAGAAAAGTTAAGCCTGTAAAACCTACTCATACCACCTTAAGAGGCCAAGTCAGATCTAAATACAACAGCAGAGTGTGCACTGCCGCGGGGCAAGAGACACCAACGGAGAACAGAGAGAGAGAGAGAGTCTTCTTCAGGTTTACTTTCTTTGAAAAGACGAAACAGCAGAAGAAGAAGACCTCCATTAGACAAACGGACAGACGGACGGACAGACAGACAGATGGACAGACAGAGAGACAGACGGACAGACAGATGGACAGACAGACAGACAGACAGACAGACAGATGGACAGACAGACAGACAGGCAGATGGACAGACAGACAGACAGGCAGATGGACAGACAGACCTAGTTTTTCTGTCACTATACTTGCATGTTGTGTGTATTTGTGTGTATTTGTATGTGAGTATAGTTGTATAGAGGCAGACACGTTACTTCATGTTCTGTTGCTAAGCTACACATACAAAGTGAAGGGAACCCTAGTTAGCTAATGTTAACATGCTAACACGCTAAATGCATTATAGTCATTGTGAGCATGTTTGCGCAGGAGCTCTTGAATGTGTCCGAACTGTCAGTGAAGGTCACACCAACAAATGAGCAGTCTGTTTATTCAAAATGTGTTCGTGATGTCCACCAGGAGACGTCTTTGTGTTCGTGATGTTCACCAGGAGACGTCTTTGTGTTCGTGATGTTCACCAGGAGACGTCCTTGTGTTCGTGATGTTCACCAGGAGACATCTTTGTGTTCGTGATGTTCACCAGGAGACGTCTTTGTGTTCGTGATGTCAACTCGGAGACGTCTTTGTGTTCGTGATGTCCACCAGGAGACGTCTTTGTGTTCGTGATGTCCAC
>NTHP01000380.1:520629-532975 GCA_003416845.1 Oplegnathus fasciatus | reverse complement strand
CCACCAAATCAAAACAACCAATCAGAGCAGGAGGAGTATCTGACGGAGTGTCAATCACTGCTCCTGCACACGCTGCGAGCAGCCCCCTCCCCCGTGCATGCGTGAACTCGGAGCGGATGCAATGGCAGACAAACAACCACCGAACAACCAAGCAATGAGAAAACAACAGCTTACACACAAAGACAAGTAAACAGAAGAAGACCAATGAAGAAAAGCAAGCTAAAAAGAAAGCATCAGATCGAGCGACGCTGCAGGGAGGGCCTTTGGAGGCAAGCTAGACCCCAGTGAAGAGCGAGAGGGAGGGACCTGGAAGTTGTACTCATTCGTTTTCAAGTCCACTCTCTTCTCAATCCTACCAGCTGTAGCTTTAAGGCCACACACCAGGGCAGACCTGACCCAGTCATTCACTGATAATTACATAAGAACCCAATAAGAGATGCTCCTATGCTGTGATGGTTGCCGCAATGATTTCAACTTTGAGGGTCCTGTTTTCATGGTGGTGCACAAAACAGCGCTTCTTCATATTTTGGTGGAAATGTGATCTTATAGAGTACGCTGAAAATAGATGTCTCGGAACTGTTTCTGGTGCAGCATCACTCTGCTGCCGAGCTGGTGATTCTTTCAACAAGAGCAAACAAAATACTTGAGGAAGTGTGCAGCAGGGACGGAATAATGCTTTAAATTTCAATAAACCATTTTAATCAAACACTCTCCAGCTAGTAGCTGTGTTTAAAATCGGCATCAAAAATGAACGTTTAATGTGGTGAAAGTCGGCAGGTCTGTCATCATCATCATCATCATCATTTCATCATTTATTTATTTAAAACACATTGAGGGAGAACCCTCATTTACAATGGTGACGAGGTACATACAATAAATGCAAACACAGCTAAAATCAGATAGCAATAAGAGAACAATACATGGCTATATCAATTACAAAAACAAAGATTAACAATGCTAAAAGTAAAATGTAGGAATTGACAACGAGACAAATAAAATAAATAGAACAAAACAATATAAACAATGGGAACAATTAAAAAACAATTTAAAAGCAATGACAGTTACGATCAATAAGATTAGCAATAAAACCTTGGAATTGTCTCAGCGGTACCAGTGAGGTCAACTTAAAGTTTTGTTGAAGCATATTCCAAGTATGTGGGGCACAGTAACAAAAAGCAGATCTTCCTGACTCTGTACAATTTTTTTGGCACCTGCAGGGTGAGCCATGTCTGTGAGCGGGTACAATGGCTACCAATATTCCAAGAAAGCAGGGCTGAGAGATGGGGGGGGTGATGAATCTTAGGGTGGAGTGATATACTGCATCATCCAATACAGAGAGGGAAGCTGCTTCAACAATTCTTTTTCTTGGAAATAATGGAAAGCGAGATTTATTTCTAAAAAGAAAGCCCAATTTTAGTCTCAGCTTTGATAGCAATGTGTCAATATGGACTTAAAAAGTAAGTTTTTCATCAACACAAATGCCTAGGTACTTATAATGTTGCATTCTCTCTATTGTGGTGTTATTAACAGATCGAATTTCCAAACTGCCATAGTCCGTATTTCTTGAGAACAACATCCATTTTTGTCTTGGCACAGTTTAGGACCAGTTTCAAATTATGGAGATGTTTTTGAAGGAGGTTAAATGATAGCTGTAAATTCAGAGTGGCGTCATGGATAGAATCTGCACATGAATAAAGGACTGTGTCATCTGCGTAAAGATGGAAGTTACAGTTGTACAATGAGGAGGTAATATTGTTAATATAAATAGTAAATAAGATTGGTCCAAGGACAGAACCTTGGGGAACTCCCTTTGTAATGGGGAGAAAAGAGGACTGAATATTACCTATCGTGACACACTGCAATCTGTCAGAGAGATAATTCTGAAACCACAGCCAGCTACCATGGTCAAAACCCAATGAAGAAAGTTGTTGTAAAAGCGGAGAGTGATCAACTGTGTCAAAAGCCTTCGTCAGATCAATAAAAAGAGCAGCATAGTGTTTTTTGTTATCTAAAGCTGAGACTATATTGTTAATAACTAAAGAAGTAGCAGAAATGGTGCTATGCTTAGGCCTAAAGCCAGACTGAAATGGAGTTAGGATGGAATAAGTGGCTAAAAATTATTTCAACTGTTCATTAACACTGAAGTATTTTTGCAAGACAAGATAGTTCAAGATAGTGAGATTGCACGATAATTATTTAGTTCAGATTTGCTGCCCCCTTTATGGAGAGGAAGAACATAGGCAGTCTTCCAAACTACAGGAATGATGCCTGTGGTAATGCTAAGATTGAAGATATGGGTTATGTAATCAGAAATTAGCTGTGCTGAGAATTTCAAAGCAAATGGTTCCAGCTTGTCGTCACCAGTTGATTTTTGTGCACATCAATACTGCATAGGGCGTCAGCTACCATCCAATTGGAGACAGGCGATAAGCTAAAGGACTGGTTGACTTCAGTGTTAATATTAAGAGAGGATGACCTCTGTTCTTTCACACAACCATTGGAACTAAGACTGTCAAACAGCTGACAAGATGCAGCAAAATGATTGTTAAAAGCAGTGCAAATTTCATGGCCATCTGTTATCTGAATAAGGCCATTTACAACAAATGCAGGAAGAGGATTGCTAGAATTGTTAGAGGTAGATTTGACTATTTTCCAGAATTTACTTGCTTTATAATCCAGAATTTACTTGGGCGGCCCGCCCAGGTAGATAAAATCCGAATTCCAGTTTTCACAGCGGGTCTGTGTACCGGCAGCAGCAGAAAGTTTGCTGATCCGGCGGGGAGCCGGGGTGGTCCGGGATCAGACCCCCGGCGCTACAGCCGCTCTCTCCTAGCGGCAGGGTATGAGGCGAAGGGAACCAAAGGTCACGTCCTTGTGATTAATATAAGCCAAACTGTTGCATTTGTTTATTCATTTACACGTTGTTTTTAATGTTTAAAGTGAAAAAAATTAAGCTATTAGAGCTTGATTTAAACAGAAATACGTGTGTGCTGCCTGTCTCATTGTTCCGACAAACCCATATGGTAGCCCGACGGCAATTCAAATAATTCACATCTCGTATTGAACAGCCAAATCCGATTCAACTGACAAAATTCTGAGTCTGGTACAGCCCTACTATCGTCATGTACTAATTAACTGTTAAAAAAACAACACATGTGGTGCTGTATGATCATTTTGTGCCGCTCTGCAACATCTAGACAACAATATAATTTCTGTTTCTTCATTTGTTGAGCTGTTGTCGTCATGTGTCACTGTGATTGGCTCAGCTGTTTCAGAGCTGTGAGATCAGTGATGTGATTGGCTGAGAGAGTCTTTATTAATCCCCACACCCTCTGATCTATATTAGCCTTCACCCAGCCCTTTAGCACTTTGTGCTGCTGCTCCTACATGAACCAGAACAGCAGGTGGAGACACAAAGTCTGTGAGACCAAGAACTACCAGTTTGTTTTGCTGGTCGTTGCACTCACACAATTAAAACAGGATCCTGAGTGTTGTGGCAGCTTTCTGCTCTCTAATCCTCTACACAGTGTTGGTAAAATATTTTANGGATCCAGTCTCTACCAGCTGTGGACACTGGTTCTGCAGACAGTGCATCACCTCATACTGGGACCAGTCTGCTTCATCAGGAGACTCCTCCTGTCCCCAGTGTGGAAAAAGATCCAGAACAAGACCTGGACTGCAGACAGCCAGTCAGACCAGCACTGTACAAAGTAAGACTGAAGATCTGTCTGCTGATGTCATCATGTCTGAAAACTGGATTCTTGTGTTGCAACAGTCATGTATTGTGCATCATGACAATTTAATGTTTGCTGCATTTAAAAGAGTCAAAGCCATCCTTCTTCATTCCTTCTTATTTATTGTTATAATTTTTGTTTGGGTACTGAAAACTAATTTATAATTATACCTTTTTTTTATTATCTTACAGTGGACGTTTGTCTGCAGGAGGTTTTAGATGAACATAAGCTCAGTCTGAGGAGGAGATGTGAACGTGTGACTGAAGGAACTGATGAAACAGGAAGTGGAACCCTCCTCAACAGGATCTACACTGAGCTCTACATCACAGAGGGACAGAGTGAAGAGGTTAATACCCAACATGAGGTGAGGCAGCTTGAGACAGCTTCCAAGATGAAGACCCTCCATGACACTCCAATCAAGTGCCACAACATCTTTAAAGTCTTACCTGGCCAACAGAGACACATCAGACTCGTTCTGACGAACGGCGTTGCTGGCGTTGGAAAAACCTTCTCAGTGCAGAAGTTCACTCTGGACTGGGCAGAGGGCTTGGAAAACCAAGATGTCAGTCTGCTGATTCTGCTTTCGTTCAGGGAGCTGAACTTGATCAAAGATGAGCAGTACAGTCTTCTCATGCTGCTCCATGTTTTCCATCCAACATTACAGAAGATCACAGCAGAGAAGCTCGCTGTCTGTAAACTTTTGTTCATCTTTGACGGCCTGGATGAAAGCAGACTTTCATTGGATTTCCACAACAATGAGGTCGTGTCTGATGTCACACAGAAGTCATCAGTCAACGTGCTGTTGACAAACCTCATCAAGGGGAATCTGCTTCCCTCGGCTCTCGTCTGGATAACTTCCCGACCTGCAGCAGCCAATCAGANTCAGTGATGAAGAGCTGTCCAGCAGAATCATCTCACACATCAAGACATCCAGGAGCCTCCACATCATGTGTCGAATCCCAGTCTTCTGCTGGATCACTGCTACAGTTCTGGACCACATGTTGACTACAGACCAGAGAGGAGAGCTGCCCAAGACCCTGACTGACCTGTACTCACACTTCCTACTGGTTCAGACAAAGAGGAAGAAGCAGAAGTATGATGAGGGACATGAGACGAGTCCACAGGAGCTGATGGAGGCTGACAGGGAAGTTCTCCTGAAGCTGGGGAGGCTGGCGTTTGAACATCTGGAGAAAGGAAACATCATGTTCTACCAAGAAGACCTGGAGCAGTGTGGTCTTGATGTCACAGAGGCCTCGGTGTACTCAGGAGTTTGTACAGAAATCTTCAAAAGAGAGTGTGTGATCTTCCAGAAAACAGTCTACTGCTTTGTTCATCTGAGCATTCAGGAGTTTCTGGCTGCAGTCTACATGTTCCACTGTTACACCAACAGGAACACGGAGCTACTGGAGGACTTCCTGGAAGATAGGGATGATGATGATGATTCATTCACTGATGATGTTGATGAGGATTCATTCATTGATGATGATGATGATGACAACGATGACGACGACAGGGACAATGACCATTACTCATCCCTGGATGTCGTCCTGAAGAGAGTCATGGAGAAATCCCTTGAAAGTAAAAATGGCCACCTGGACCTGTTTGTTCGCTTTCTTCATGGCCTCTCTCTGGAGTCCAACCACAGACTCTTAGGAGGCCTGCTGGGTCGGACGGACAACAGTCCAGAAATCATCCAGAGAGCCATCAACAACCTGAAGAAGATGAACTTGTATGATATCTCTCCTGACAGAAGCATCAACATCTTCCACTGTCTGATGGAGATGAACGACCACTCAGTACATCAGGAGGTCCAAGAGTTCCTGAAGTCAAAGTACAGATCAGAGAAGAAACTCTCTGAGATCCACTGCTCAGCTCTGGCCTACATGCTGCACATGTCAGAGGAGGTTCTGGATGAGTTGGACCTGGACAACTACAACACATCAGTGAAGGGAAAACAGAGACTGATTCCAGCTGTGAGGAACTGCAGAAAGGCTCGGTTAGTACTGATGTAGTCTAGCGGGGCCAGCCATATATTGATGTCTACATGTTGACACAACTAAAGAATTTTGGCTGAAAGGAAAACTACAGTTCATTACAACTTGGGTAGATTGCTCACTCCAGGTTGGGAGTAAGTCTCTTCCCAAGTTGATGGAATATGGAATGAAATATCTTTGGGTCTTGTTCACGAGTTAAGGGAAGATAGAGCGTGAGATCGACAGGCGGATTGATGCGGTGTCAGCAGTAATGCGGGCGAGACAGCTGTGGTGAAGAGGGAAATGAGCCGGAAGGCGAATACGAATTATATGCCAACATGAGCAGTCAGACAAAAATATGATATGTAGCTACATTAGCTGTTTTGAGTCACAACAGGCTTGTGAACTGACTCAAGGTTTGGTCTGGTTTGCTGCCTCTAGCTACCTTTTAGTGAATCAAACAATCACATCTACGCGAGGGATATACTGAACCCAAAAGTCTGCCAACTGATCTGAGGTTTCTGTTTGTGTCTTTTGATGAGATATTATCCCTGGTAACAAGAGATTAAGCCACGGGAATGGACTGAACAGTGTGTGGATTCAATATTCTTTGGTCTGTCCCTACCATATAGATGGGTATTTACATCTTGCTACAGCCAGCTGTCTAAAGATATCATGTAAGGAAGACTAAGCGATGGATGCAGATGAATTAGTGAGCAGACACAGTTTTTTCCTATCTGTGTTCAAAATGATTATTTAAGGCCATGCTCCATATCTACGTTTTGCCCAGTTATAGGATCCGGTGCTGACTGTAAAGCTGTATGGGATAGCCTAATATACGTACATGATGATGACAGCCTTCTTTTGCTATTCTTGCTCTACCATTTTGAACATGTAGGCCTAAAAATATTGATGTTTCAATTTTGCTTCTGTCTTTTTGCATTTGCACAGAAACAAAACAGTTAGGTTAGCTCGGTTAGCTCTAGCCATTGTTAGCAATACCAATAGATAACAACGCATTACGCGGTATTTTGTGCATACAAACACTGTAGCAACATGTCCACAGATAGAAGTTGGACAGTAGGCCTACTGTGTGTAATGAGACACAAATAAGACAGAAGTGCTAATAAATTGTTTATTACTACAGCTTTCATGTTTGTGGATGCGCGGGGCAGCCATATTGGATTTTGAGGTCGGGGTTGGTGAGGGTCTCCAGACTTTCTGAGTTGGAAATCCAACTTCAGGGGGCGTTCCAGTTGAAATTTCCGACTGGGAACTCGGAAATTCCAACTTCCGAGTTCAAATGGAACGCACCATATGTCAGTAAAGGCGACACTTTATGGAGACACCCGGACAAACGTGTCATTTTTACGTGCTGCTTGGGAGGTGAGTGCAGTGCAGTTGTGGGACGGATGACAGTAGAAAAGTTTCTTTTACGTTTACATGCGATGACTTTTAAATGTTAGTATTGTGAAATTAACAGAGCCCTGCCTGCAGTAGGAGGTTGACAGAATGGAGCAAAAAGCGAGAACATGAGACTGACCCCAGACCAGCGCTCACACTGCTAACCAGCTCTCTCTCTCCTCCATACTGTCAAAAAAACATTGTGCTGCTCAATGCAGTGAGATAATTTCTGAGCTTTTTAATTTTTCAAGAGAAACTAAAGTATAGGAATGTAGCATTTGGATGCGCTGCCCTGCTACTTCGTGGGAAAAAAAATTGCTCAGTAGTGGAACTGTTACATGATTTTGAAACTACCAACGTTACTTGAACGTTACTGGGAAATGTAATTAAACTATTAACATACTCTCAAACACTGAAAACAGTCTACAGTTCACATGGAAAAATGCAGAACAGGCAGCAAAAAATATGTCAGATATTCAGAATCAGAATATTGTCTGTATATTGAAACCAACTTCCTTGCAGTGCTCATAAATACATGTCCCTGGGTAAATTGTGGTGTTTCTGATGTTGCAAACCAGCTGTTTCTTCCTCTGAGAGTAACTGAACTTGGATTTAGTGTCACCTTCTGTGCAGAGCCCAATTTTAGGTTGAGGAACTCGGGGAGAACAGTGGAAACAAAAGCAGAACCTGTGACAGTGACTATAGCTTAAGGTACAGGTTGTAAGTTCCGATTGTGGAAAAGACCTATATAAAAACAAAATGGTGTGAGATGAAGAAAGGGAGAAAGACTGAGGTCACGGAATAAAGCAGATTCTGCTAGTCCTTTGTCAACTACCTCATCAGGATGGCCCTTTTTCTGCAGCCATGTGCTTATGGTGCTGCTGACCACTTTCTGGTCTATCTGATCCACTACTCTGCAGCATTAATTAAACTTTTTTTGTGTATCACCGTCAGTATTATTTTAATACAAATTTACTGTCAGAGTGTCATTAAAGAATTTAAGATAATCGCACTCCAAAATAGTCAATTTACCATTGCACATTCCCTTTAAATAGTGGATGCGGGAATGTGTCTGTTACCTAATTCTTCACAATATCTTAGTCTGTGTTACCAATCTGTACTGACACCACCTGCTTGCTTAGTAACAGGACAGGTGGATCATTGCCGATCATTGTGGGATGGCTTGTCGTCAGAGTTTTCATGTATCATTCTCTAAATCTGTTTTAAACGCTTTGTTTCTGTTTATATAAACAGAAGTTAAACGAGAATTCCTTTTCAATGCTAGTACAAGAATATTATTCAATTAAGTATCTAGGATGTCTCAGATCTGCCTCAGTTCTGTTTTGAAAATCACTGATTTTGACAGTATACCTGTATTTGTAGACTTTCTGGCTGTGAACTGTCATCCATACATTGCAACACCGTGGCCTCAGCTTTAAAGTCCAACCCCTCCCACCTAAGAGAGCTTGACCTGAGTGACAATTATCTGGAGAATTCAGGAGTGAAGCTGCTGTCTGATGGACTCGAGAGTCCACACTGTAGACTGGAGACTCTGAGGTCAGTTCACTTTGCGTTTTACTTTAGATTCTTTGATATGAAAATATTTATTTTGTGTTTTTATGTGAGCAGTAACTTTCCTCTAAAACATGTCTGATGTGATATTATCTTGTAATTCCAGACTTCATAGCTGTGAAATAACAGGGAGCGGCTGTGCTTTTCTGGTCTCAGCTCTGAAGTCCAACCCCTCCCATCTGAGAAAGCTGGACCTGAGTTACAACAAGCTGCAGGATTCAGGAGTGAAGCTGCTGTGTGATTTTCTGGAGAGTCCACACTGTAGACTGGAGACTCTGAGGTAGAAAATTCATATTCTATTTGAATGTTAGCAGTGATTTCTCAAAATCTCTCTTTACAGACTGAACACTACTAATTCAAACCCATTTACTGGTACATGTTAAATCTCAGTTACTATGACTCAATGAAACCTCTTTCACAAAAATGAGCAATAACGTACCTAAAGGAAAATTCCAGTACATTTCAAACTGCGCGTTTCCCATAAATGTGGCCATTGTGACTCTATGGGTCGTGCTAACTTTGTACTCGCCACCTCCGATGTAGAGATTCGGGGAAACTAGGATTTGCGTTGTATAGTGAGCTGAGTGCACAGCTGGCCTTGATATACGTTGTCAGGGTGAGTCATTAGTTGTACTTAAGCTGCTGGGATCACTCTTCCGTGGAAACATGTAGATTTTCCAAGTCTAGCATCAGCAGGTCCCACTCTCTGCAGCAAACGTTCTCCTCCTCCTCAGTCAGCTGTGGAGAGCAGTGAGTGCAGGAACAAAACCAGTTACCCAAGGTACGTTGTCTTTCTAACTCCATTCTTCATCTTTCCTTATCCATTTGATTTAGCTACTCGTATGTGTACTCCAGTTCAAATAAATACGGTCGACCAACAAAGCATTTAGCTTTTTGAGTTTCCGTAGAAGACATTATAACCACAGTGAAAGTCAGCCTAACACATGTAAACAAACCAACGTGTGTGTATGAATATGCAGAGTGACTAGGTCAGCCGGCAAGTTGACCTGGATGTAGAGCCCTCTGCAGTTAGCCATAATGGCCGTTCCGTGCATCTACTTACTGTGTTTACTTTGGGTTGGACTCAGAGACGAGTGTTTAAATGATTCATGTAAAAATCATGTTTGGTTCCTGCAGTTAGCATGACCCATAGCGTCACAATGGCCATATTTATTGGAAATACACAGGCTGAAATGAAGTGGAATTTTCCTTTAATTTATTTGTCCTTTATCCAGATTGAGACGCTGCAGGTTGTCAGAGAGCAGCTGTGCTTTTCTGGCCTCAGCTCTGAAGTCCAACCCCTCCCATCTGAGAGAGCTGGACCTGAGTAAAAACAAGCTGCAGGATTCAGGAGTGAAGCTGCTGTGTACTGGACTGGAGAGTCTGGAGAGACTGGAGATTCTGAGGTCAGTTCATCTCTCTCTTGTAGATGCTCTACTTTATTATTTATTAATAATTATTATTATTATTATTTATTTATTGTACATGGATGATGTAATACATTTAATCTTTTATTGACATGTATCCTGTAGACTTCAAAGGTGTGAGCTATCAGAGATCAGCTGTGCTTCTCTGGCCTCAGCTCTGAAGTCCAACCCCTCCCATCTGAGAGAGCTGGACCTGAGTGATAACAACCTGCAGGATTCAGGAGTGGGGCTGCTGTCTGCTGGACTGGAGAGTCCACACTGTAGACTGGAGACTCTGAGGTTCGTAGCAAGTTGAAGTCAGTCCGTGCTGATGAGCCCATTTGTTATTCTCAGAGGTTGTATTTTGGACAGTACAGTTAGCATCCAATCAAAGATCCAGTATTTCCAGGTACAGTGACTGCTTTGCTAAGTAAGAGTTGAGAGAGGAGATTGGAGCATTGCGTTCATTCAGGCTGAGCACTGAAGTTGCATTTTGAGTAACTGATTGGCATCAGTGGCTCATTCATCAGCTTCTTGGCTATCAGCTGACCAGTAACATACGATCATATTCATACAGGTGTACACTGTCTCCATTATAACCTGATAGTTCTCACTGAGAACTCTGACACTGATACGCTCACAGCAAGTTTTTAGTATTGTTGATTTAACTAAGATTTAATGTTCATGTATATATTTGTTAAGGGGGGATTAGTTCTCCTTGTCACTGAGAGCTTCCTCAAACAGCAGAGCCTTTTCTGACAAATCTAACTATATGAATATTTGCTATAAATCAGCGGTTCCCAAACTTTTTAGGCCACGCACCCCCCTTCTACATCCCGACCAGGTTGACGCACCCCCAATCCCACACACCTTCAAAATAAAAGCAACACAGCCTATTTATAGCCGCATTAAAGGCATCAGGTTTAATCGTGCACAAATAATCAGAACACACGTAACCAAATATTCAGGGATGCAAACAGGTAAGGGGTAAAAAACAGAACATTGTGTGGATATAGAAAACCTGCCACAACTAGGGGGGTCTGGGGCATGATCCCCCAGGAGAAAATTTCGAAAGATATTCACTTTACATTCTCATTTCTAGTTACTTTTAAGTATATTTGGATCTGCCTGAACAGCCATTATGGGGTAAAACAACCCGACATAAAACACATAAAAGGAATGAATAGATGTGGGAGCTGAATACATCAACAAGACAAAAACAAGAAGACAACAAGATAAAAAAAAGTATTGGCTTATAACAGTTTAATAACACTCTTCCACTATCAGGCATGTAATTGGTAAAATCCATAAAAAGCTGAGATCTAGTCAATATGCATAATTACAAATGACAAGGACAGGGGTGGACTGAAAAAATAATTCAGGCTAATTCAGCTTTCTCCCATTTTCTTTGTTAGATCACAGCAAATGTTCATTCACCTGTGTCTGTACTTCTGTTTTCTTGGGTGTAAGTTACACACACACAGTCAGGGAAATCGAATATAAGCTAAAACAATCTAAATATAATACAAATGTTTATTCACCTGTGTCCATAAAGCACACAGCACGAAAGTGGCCAAATGATTGTGTGTGTACACCTGCTGTAACGTTACACTGAGTCAATTAAATTGAACTTTAAAGCTGATAAATACAACATTCAGAACATTAATATAGCTGCAAACAACTATTTGCTAGGTGAAGATATAGTGGAGTAATGGCGTCCTGATCAGAGCATGAAGTCACACTCCCTCTGTGTGTGTTGCTTCTCTGTTCTTTGTTTCGAAGACGGGACGGCCGTGTGCATGTTAGTGCATGTGAGTCTGCACAGAGTTTATAAAGAGACGAAGAGAGCGACCTCCCACACAGCGATGTAAAAGAGAGACAGGAGAGCGCAGTTCGAAGCGTTCAGCTGAAGGCATTCACAACCATCAAACTAGCTAGCATTAGCAGGATAGCTAGCAAGCTACCGCTGTGTCAAACTCAGCACTCACCAGAGACTTTCCCCCTCTCCTCTGTACACTTCCCCTCCAGTCAGCAGTCAGTATGAACAGAGAGACTAATTACATTATAACACCCACAGTGGAGGTCGGCACCTCGCTGCTGCAGACAGGTTGAGAAGCGAGAGTGAAGATAAATCCACTTTTTAATCCCAAAAGTTTGAAAAATAAACTCTGAGCTCTCCTCCCGCCGGTAAACGGCTCCAGATCAGAGCAGAATCCGGTGTGACTCCGGGTGTTTATTCCTCCAGAAGCTCCGGCTC
>NTHP01000380.1:505051-518578 GCA_003416845.1 Oplegnathus fasciatus | reverse complement strand
GGTGTTTATTCCTCCAGAAGCTCCGGCTCCTCCCTCGGCTCTCTCCTCTAAAGCTCCCTGACGCTCAGCAGCTGTCTGTGGGCGAGCAGCAGCTGAGAGAGCCGCTGGTCCGCTCCGCCCGGTCCTCCCCACACAACACTCTGCAAAGCCCTGCGATACGCACACGTTTCACTCAAGTTGAATATGTACTATTGCTATTTATTTATAGAATATTAATAGACGGTTTTGGTGAGTTTTATTTTGTTTCTGTCCCGTTTGAATGAAGTGTGTCCGTTTGTCTTGGTCTGAGATCCTGTGCTCTAGTGTGACAACTACTGGTTCTGAATATCGCATTTAGGACCTTTAACTACATAACTAAGTATAATACCAAAGTTTAAAAAAAACACACAATGAAACTGAAACTACACTGCAAAGTTTCAATAAATTGCAACAAAGTTACGCACAAGCCAATTTTTAAAGAGTAAAGAGGATGGGGGAGGCCGCGGATACAGGCACAGGTTCAGAGGCGGATAGGTAAACAATTTTTATTAATTAAAATTATTAAAATTAATTCATTATTAATTAACATGTAAGTTCATAACTTTACAAAGGAAAAGTTAAAGTTTCATGTTTTTATTTCTTGAAAAATCCCACTTGGAAACCGCCATTACATTTTTCCTTTTGCGCACCCCCTACAGGCTGCTTGCGCACTCTAAGGGGTGCGTGCACCACACTTTGGGAAACCCCTTGATGTAAGTGTATCTGAAATGTATTGGTGTATATACGTCTAGGTTCTTCAGTGTTAAAGGTTCACCTGTCACTTTGACTGGAGTCCAGAAGATGATCAATTTGGAGGAAGAGGAGGACAGATCAGAGACTCCCGTATCCAGCTGTGACCGGTCTGAAGATAGACCTCCAGTCTTCAGTAATGAACCTGGACCCTCAAACTTAAAGTAAGACACTGTACACGAAGAAATACAATCCAGTAATGTACCTTACTGCGATGATTAAATCACTTCATTTCATGAGGAACAATTATTGATGGCTTGTGTTTACGCCCCGACTAACCACATGTTATTAATACATAATTAATACATAAGTACTCAGAGCAGTTTCTAGCCATGCTAGCAACATGGCTCTGTCTGTCTGTCACTTTGGTCCAGACTGAAATGTCTCAACAGCTATTGGATGGATTGTGATGAAATGTGGTTCAAACATTCATGTTCCCCTCAGGATGAACTGTAATAACTTTGGTGATCCTCTGACTTTTCCTCTAGCGCCATCATCAGGTCAACATGTTAATGTCTCCAACTCTTTGGTTTATGACCAAATACCTGCAGAACTACAGACATTCCCATCAGCCTCAGCTGGACTTTGTGTTTAATGTTAATTCGCTAATGTTAGCATGCTAACATGCTAAACTAAGATGGTGAACATGGTAAACATTATACCTGCTAAACATTAGCATGTTAGCATTGCCCTTGTGAGCATGTTAGCATGCTAATGTTAGCATTTAGCTCAAAGCACCACTGTGTACAGCCTCACAGAGCTGCTAGCATGGCTGTAGACTGTCAGTCTGGTTGTAGGTATAGTTGGTGGAAGCGCTCACAGACCTCACAGAGAAGCAGGAATCATAGAAAACAGGAACTTTTGTATCTCCTGAATCATAACTTAACATAAGAGGAAATGTGGATAGTTTTATTCTACCTGTGGTGATATACACTACTCACAAAAAGTTAGGGATATTCGGCTTTCGGATGAAATTTCAGAATGCACCTAAAATGCACTATAACTTTTACAGGTGAACTTAATTTGACCTTCTCTAAACTTTTGAATGCACATGTCCAACTGTTCAATGTTTCAGTACTTATTGCATAACATGCTGTTCTCTAACAAGGTGATTAACCGCAAAAATCACAACAANGGGGTGTAAATATTAATATTTGGGTGCTGCATTTTAACATACGGGCTGCTGTACTATATCTGAGCTTCACTCTGCCTCCTGTGCAGAACAGTTTCCTCCAGAGAAGCCTGTCTGGAGTCTCCTCTTGTTTCTTAACTTATTCTGGTGCTCTTAAAATGGATGAAAGGAGCTGATTGGCTGTAATTGAAGCCCACCTCTCCACACTACTCCCTGTTTCATGTGAATGTACTCGTAGCTGGATTGGAAAGTCCAGGTTGACAGAGTAAGATGACAAACAGTTTGGTGACCCTGGTTGTGTGGAATCACCAGTGTTACGTTTAGTGAAGAGAAGGCCACCAACTGAGTCTGATTATTTTAACTCTCTTCATGAGACAGCCCAGATAACTGCTGTTGTGTTTATTCCTACAGGGTGGATTACAGAATAAACTGGGCTACACCTGACAGACATGAAGGACGTGAGTAAAAGCCCACTGGAATATCTTAAAGAAATGTAAACTGTTATTAAAGCATAACTGGAAGATTGGCTGCTGTGGGCTTCATGGAGCTGGTTAAACTCTAGTAACCACAGCAGATCTTTTGTTCTGTTCTGCATGTTTGGAAAGATGATGTCTTGTGGCTGCGTTGCCTCACTGCAAGGATGTCTTGAATCTCAGCCCTCAGTTTTTGTGTAAACTTTATTGTATGGACGATATGAATGTTGGGTCACTAGGATGTCCAAAAGTGAGTTTGACATCTGCTGTGTGTCTTCTTCTCCCCATCCGATGGCTCTAATCACCAACCAGAGGACACCAGAGAGGAGAGTCTGGATGAAGATGATCAGCTGTGTCCTGATGATCCAGAGAGGTTGAAGCAGCAGCATCAGCTTGTGTGTCGAGAGACAAATGTCAGTTTTTCACTTTAACATTTTTATTAATCTGTCAGTGATCAGACTCTGGTTCCTTAGTTTTACCCCCTCCAGGGTTTAATATTTCTTACCTTCTAAATTCTACTAATATTAAACCTCTAGCTGCTGTCCAAAGGAGTCCTGCAGACTTCACTTGTGCAGGATCATTTCACTGAATAATAATAAGAATTTAGTCATTTTGACAACAGATAATGAAGTGATGAGTATAGTAGTAGTAGATGAGTAGTGCATGTCGAGTAGAAAGTGAAGCAGTGAGGATCCTGTCACCTGTATGTAACTGTGAGAGTTGGGTGGTTCTAATTAACTCTCGAGTCCAGTTTAATTAACTAATTTGTGCCTTTTTCAATTTTAGGAGAAGTTAAGTTTCACACCTGAACTGCTGACTGAGTCTGGAAATACTTCATACAGGTAACTAAATCATAAAATGCAGAATACTTCAACCTAGTCACCTTCTTTCAGTGATTACACTTTAATTGAAAGTTCAACCTTTCCAGTACAGGTCAGTGCTTAAGGTGCCAGTACACTTCAACTGCATGTCAGATGGTTGAACAACTTCAGAGGGACAGCTTCACTCAAACCTTGCCCAGCATTTCAGTTTGCTCCCGAACTTTTGAAGCAATGCAGCAAGTCTTCACAACCAGGCAAGGAGGTCAGAGATTCGATATGAGAGACGTTATGGGATATGGGAGATTTAGGGGATGTCTCCAACTCCCTTTAATAGAATTTAGGGAACCCTTAAGGGAAAATCTGAGCTTCTCTAGTCTAATGGACAGTTAGGTATCCTTCACCTATTGTGAGTTGGAGGTAGCACATGTTTCCATTTAAGAGGAATAAGTCGCCTTGCCAATAAGGTGGTAAAGGTGAGAACATGTTGCATGACTTGAGAGTATTAGGCTGTAGAGGGACTCCGAACAAGGCCAGGAGAAGGCCGGAGATAATAGCAATATTATACGCCGTATAAAGTGTGCTGAAAATTTCAGACCAGAATGTATTAAGCTTCGGGAAGGACCAGAACATGTGAGCGTGGTCGGCTGGAGAGTGCTGGCACCTATTATGTGAGTCTGTCATTCTTGTTCCCAGGAGTCCTTAGGGCCCTTTGTTGGATATCCAATGGTAAAACTAATGATATGGTGAATATTACAGTTTAGCTTTTTTTGATTTGGGTCAAGAGCCAATAAGGAATCAATGAGGGTTTCTGGGGGACGACAAGGGAATTTGGGATTTTGATTCTGTATAAAATACCTTATATGAAAAAAACGAAACAGGTGGGACTTAGGATGATCAAACTTCTTTGAAAGCTCTACAAAAAACATAAAAAACCCCATGGTCATAAAGATCCTTAAATGTAGTTATACCTCTGTTAAACCAAACCTGGAAGGTTGAGTCTGTGCAAGAGGGTAAAAATAAATGATTAGTGCGGAGGCTCTATGAAGGCCCAGGCTCTTCCTGATTTGAGTCCAAATAATTTTAATAGAGATACTAATTTTACCTCTAACCCAATAGTTATTAACAGCTAAGGGGAGTGGAGAACAAACTAGGAAACGAAGAGAGAGTTTAGAGGATGAGGGGTGTAATTATCAGCTGCATTATCAAGCCAGTATAAATGATGAATGTTACAAGACCAGTAGTAGTGAGGGAAATTTGGCAATGGCCAGATGACACAGAGGATTAATATTTCTTAGTATATTAGTATTATTATAAGCATATTGAATTGTGGAAACACAGGAGATTGTTAAATGGATAAGGGTTTAAGATTGACCAGTGAAAATCACCTTAATGCATCGTTCACATCTGAGAGAGTGTTTGGAAGCGCCAGTGAAATACTTTGAACACTTCATGTATATTTAGATTCAATATGTATCTGTTTCCTACTGACTAGGTTTTATTGTCAGACCTATGCACTAACATACCAGGGAATTCCTTGAATGTGAAAACCTACTTGGCAATAAATCTGATTTTAACTCTGATATAATAATTATAAAGGGGAACCCTATTCTCATCTAGTACTGAATTACTTTAATAAGCTATCTGGCATCTACCCCCGCTATCACAGGATAAAGTATTTTCACCTAGATGGCCAGGGAAGACGATGCTCTGGAGGGGAGGAGAAGAAGTGGCTGGCTCTTGGCATTTGGACCAGAGAAGGTGGCAGCATTTCTTTCCCAGTGAAGGCATCTCCATTAGGCATCTTTGGTGGCACTCTCCATGCCACGTGGCGACCAAGGTGTGGTCGTCTGTCTCTCTCTCAGCAGGCAGCAGTGCGACATCTTTAGGCACCTCCACTTGGTGAATGAGGCACGATGAAGAAGTCTGTTAGAGTTCATCACAACTCTGACTTTCCTAACTTTGTCATGTCAGGAACCCAGTGTTACACAGTCAGGCTGAACAGTCGAGTTAAGCAAGGAAAAAAGGTCAAATCCAAGGCAGGAGTAGCCTGCATTACTCCTTGTCAGTGAACTGTTCCTTATAAAATCCATGGGCATCCTCTGGTGTCTCAAAAGTCAAGCATTTCTCCCTGTGTGTAACTTGCAGACAAGCAGAGAACAGCAGTTGAGCTTATTTAATGTTGAATGCGGCTCGTTTTTTCGCAGTGGCTGCACTTAAATCAGGGTACACTTGTAGCGTTGTTCCCCAGTACTTAAGATCGTGTTGCCTAGCCTAGCGAAGTACTTTTTCTTTCTCTTGAAAATGATGAAAACATATTTACAAAAGGTCTGGGGGTACCTCCCGGTCTGGGTTTGGAGGCAAGGGAGCGATGTGCTCTCTCTAGCTCCAAGGCCCAGTCTTTCCATCAATAGGTCAGATATGAACTTAATCGGGTCCTGGCCTGTTTCACTGCCTTCTGGCATGTTTATTATACAAAGGGAAATTCTGCGAAACCTGTTTTCTAGGTTACCCAGGCGGTCTTTAAGTGCTTTGTTTTGGGCCTGCAGTAACTTCACTGTTGTTTCTGTGGTTGCTAGTCGTTTGAAGTTTTCACCAGTGAGAGACTCAGCAGCCGTGAGATGGCCCTGAAAGTTATTAACCGTCTCTCGGAGCACGCCTACGGAGGTCTGCAGTGACTTGACCGAATCTTGAATTAGTGTAGACATGTCCTCTCACAGACAAGCTCTTTGTTCCCCAATTCGCTTGCTCATTGAGAAAGTTTTGGGGCCATCTTTATCAAGGCCAAGTATGCAGCTAGCGTCAGGGGTTTTAGCAGTTAGGAAGATTAAAACATGTAAAACTCGAAGTACAAGATGAAAAACGGCTTAACTCAACAGATCATGTGACCAACAGGCAAAAAGCTTGCTGTAATCAGCCCTTCTGTGTCCTACAGGTTCAGGTGTCCTGGTCCAGGTGTGTTCCAGTGTACTTTGACTGGGCTGGTGTTTGTTATGGCTCAGAAGGCGGAGCTGCTGTACAGGACTGTCCAATGGGATGAGAGCCTCCTCCAATCAGCTGGCAAGACGCCTGCAGGGCCACTGTTCAACATCAAGTGTTCAGAGGACGCTGCTGTTTGTCAGCTCCACCTCCCACACTGTGAAACAAAGGATGGTAAGGACATTATTGTGCTTTGTGAGTGGAGAGTTTTATTAGAGTAGTGTTGAAACTCTAGTCCTACAGGCTGCAGAGTTAATTACAGCCACAGTCTGAACAAACAGCATCCTGATGATTTACCTGTTCTTACAGTCTGAACAGTCTGAAAGTTTGTCCTGAGGGGGGGCGCTATAACAAAATCAAAAGGGTTCATCCTCGAGGGAGCATGAATGTGTTTAGTAAACTTCAGGTTGTTGACTGTTATTTAATATCTTGTTTACTCGTGGAATGTTTTGCCTGATGGCACTTTCATGGCATTTTGTACGTTGTTATTGTGACATACAGTAGAGAATGTATTAGAGCTGAAACAAACAGTCGATTACTCAATCAACAGAAAATTAATCTGCAACAATTCTGATTGTTGATTAATCATTAAAGTTACTTTTCAAGCAAAAATGCTCAACATTTTCTAGTTCCAGCTTCTCCACTGTGAGGATTTGCTGCTTTTCTTTGTGTTATGAGATAGCAAACTAAATATCTTTGGGTTTTGGACTGTTGATTGGACAAAACAAGTAGTTTGAAGATTTCATCTGGGAAACTGTGAGATTTTAAACTTTTTTATGATATTTCAAAGACTAAATGATTAATAGATTTATCGATAATAAAAATAATCATTACTTACAACCTTAGACAGTTTTTGCATTTAATTTACAGAACACATTTTAGTGATGGGAATTCCGGCTCATTTTCAGTGAGCCAGATCACTTGGCTCAGCTCAGCAATATGAGCCGGCTCTTTTGGCTCCCAAACAGCTCTTCATTTAGTGCCACTTCTGGCTTTTATAATTCAGACACATTTAGCAATTTTTTGACTTATGATGTGCACATACATCGCTTAAATTATTCAATGTAATAAACTAAACCTTGTAATTTTAAGAATGCCATAATTTTACATTATGTTTGGGGTTTTTTTGGTATAAAAACCTTAAATAATCTAAAAAGACTATTACACATTGTGTATTGAGCGTTTTATTTATTTATTTATTTATCATTTATTAACTATCCAAAACATAAACCATTCCACACTGGATACTTGTCCAGGTTTGGAGCTGGGTGGTAAGAGGACAAACAGAGCAGCAATCTTTCCACCACTGTAAATGTTTATATTTTTTCACAGAAGTAGGAATTTTGTCCTGCAGATGGTGCAAGTGGAAAGTTCAAGAGATCACCAAAGTCATCACGATTTATCATCAGGGGATCATGAATATACTAAAAAAACTTTTATCTTTAGTCCTTACCTTTTTCTTTTGTATTTGGAATAGTCAGCTCCCCCAAGAACAACACCCCAACAAAGGCACAATCCCTCACTGGCTCCCCATCCACCACCATGGACAGTTGTGTTTAATAAATTGCTCAACCTTTGCAACAGTTATGTTACAATGACTAGACTTAGTGTCTTGGAAATACAATAAAATTAGGACTAACACTGTACTGAGGTTGTTATCAATAAAACAAAAGTTTAACAGCTCTGTGTTTTCACAGCTCGGCTGCCTGATGGTCTGTTGTCTGTCGTCCACATCACTGATGATGACATGAGCATCCTCGAGCCGCTGAAGATTACAGACACTCATGTGGTTGTCAGAGTCCATCACTTCTCTTCCTTTGGTCTGGTCTGGGATTTTTTCAGGTTTTGGAACAACGCAAAACCAGTTAGTGGTCAAGTTCTGCTGTTCCTTGGACAACCAAACCCCAAAACACGGAGGCAAAAACTCAATGTGCTTCTCCTGCCAAGCAACATCCCCCTGGACAAGGTAAAGCTTTATGTTTCAGCTGTCAGTCCAAACTTGTCTGATCTTTCTCAGTGGACAAGTTCACAGTTTTTCAAGTCAGTCTTAAAACAACAGTCAGGTGTCCACATGAACACTGAGCAACCTTTTCTTGCCGTAATCTTCTGTTCATACTGGACATTAAGAGATCAATTCCTAATGTACTTTCAATGGAAGTGATGGAGGACAAAATCCACTGTCCTTCTATGAAAAAAATGTATTCAAAAGTTTATCTGAACTTAATATGAAGCTTCAACAGTCTGAGTTAATCAAATCAAGTGAAGATCTTCCAAAGCTACTGTATTTTTAGTACAAAACTAAGCATTATTTAATTTACATGATGAAGACTTAGTATTTAGATAAGTATCAGCACAATAATCAAAGAACAGGTGTGTTTTCAGTGCAGTGATACTCACCTGACAAAACGGTATTTCTACCAGAAAGTGCACATGGCACTGAAGATGCACTAATTACACAATAATGTTAATAATGTAAATAAACCTCCTCCAATAAACATCCTCCAACCAGCAGACACATTAAGATCAGACAGATCAACGTCTGTCTTAATAATATACTAACATGCCCATATGTAAAGAGTTATTGGTGTAACTCCTTAACCGCACCACTAGCGGGGCTCGGGGCATTCCACAAGAAGCATTGCCTCACTGGCCGCCCTTTTCAGGGATGTGTTGGTGGAGGACATCTGCCTGGCCGCATCCTGGTCCTCTACGTCCACTTTTGTGCAGTCATTTCTTAGGGATATGACGCTGGACTCTTTGTGTCACTCTGTGCTTGGCGCAACGTCCCCTTCTGGGTCACGTTGACACTTTTCGGTTACATCAGCTCCTTGCTTGGGAGTGTGTGGTTAGGGTTGTGGGACCCTTAGGCAGGTGCTGCCTGATGACCTGACCACTTGACCTTTTTTCGCCCAGTCAGTGGTTGGGTCTGAGCTGCTATGGTCGGTTTCGGGCGCATCCCTAACGGCCTTCGCCTCTGGTGTTAACCAATAACGCTGCTAGAGGATGTAGCACTTACGAAATAGAAATAGTAATTACTGGATGTAACTCCAGTTCTATTAGTACGTGCGTAGCCCTCTAACTACAGGCCCAGCTGGCTCCTGGGAGATGGGCAGCGGATGCACTGGTGTTTTATAGTGTGTGATTGTTACCTCCTGCAAAGATCTGTCTTGATGGGGCTAGTCTAATGCTAGCTAGCCAGAGGGGTGTACTACGAAGCAAGTTCGACAGAGCCAGTCTTTCTTTGCGTTAGCTGGCTCGACAACGCCTAAAACCCCAATCAGAGATAACGGGTATCGCGACGGTCGTTATCAACTTTCTCTGTTAACCAGGTTTTCTTCTTCAGGCTCTGTGCGCTTTCCCATAAAACGGGGCGTTTGGTGTCATTTGACTCTTCTTCTGCACAAAATGGACAGATCGCATGCCGCCTGCTTCAGTCAGGAGGAACAGGTTGTTATAATGGAGAGATATGAAGAATATTAAAAAACTATTACGGCAAAAAGCAACAGTGTTACTGCAAATAAGGCAAGTTAACGTAACATAATATATTTATTTTACCACTCATTGCACTCCTCCTGTTTATTCCTAACGAGACAGCTGCACATTGTAGAGCTCTGAAACTTTAAACTTGATACAGCGTATTCAAACATTATAGGCTACTCAAGAACTGCATTTAGGTCTGACACTGTCCCATAATGAAGGATACGTGGAAATCACTTTAGTTTTTGGCCAAATCAGAGTGAAATAATTTTTTTTGATTGAATATTATCTGTGATAAATACCAATAGACTAATCAATTTTCTAATTGGTGTTCTACTAACTGTGGTACCAGCAGTGTGAAATGGACTTGGCAGCAAATCAGGACCAAGCATGAAAACATAATCCAAACTGCATACTGTACCTTCATCATTCTTTTAGTGTATGGATGAAATTCTGTGTAAAACTTAAAGTGTTAATATCACCTGAAGCAAACAGGGGAAAAAACAGAGGAGGTGCTTTTTATAGCCTGCAGAGCCCCCGAAGTCCCGTAAGAAAGTTATCTTGTGCGGACAAGACAGCCTAATAATTTAGGGGCTCTGTACAATCCCGTGTCTGTGTGCAAGAGCAGCAAGAATTTCATTGTATGACATTTCGAGGTGAAAATAAAACTTGATCAGCTGAGTTCTCTCCATTATCTGGTGGCTGTGTGCATCTGAAGTCGTGAGAGATGCATATGAATTTATAGTAAATTATCTTGTGCGCACAAGATAGAAAATATCACTTTTCAGGACTTTAGTGGCTCCGTAAGAGCCGATTTAAATCCGAAACTCTGAACATAACCTTCTCCGGAGTAGGTTATGTGTTCAGCATAAGTTACCATGGTGACCTAGCCGGGTTAAAAGAGAGCCACCTTCGTGACACTGAAAACTCTGGCTTTAGGCTCAATGTACCTCGCTAACCCATTAATCTCGCGTCGTAGTACAGCCCTCAGCTGTGTGCAGATATCAGGCTGATGTCAACAAACAGAGCAGAAATAGTGAGCAGACTTGTAGTTTCTACTCTGCCATTACTTAAACTCATTACTAATCTAGATGTTTGTGGTTTATTTATCTGGAGCATCTGTAGTGACATTCAATAGCTGTAAAAGATAACCTGTGATTATTTTGAATATGCATAACGTCAGCCTTGCAAGTGATTTTTGTAGTTGTTTTTTTTGCATTTGTGCAGAAAAACAACTACAAAAATTAAAATTGTGAGTCATCCTCAGGCTTCAAAAAACTCAAATGTTATTTTTTGTCTATATTGCCCAACCCTATAGACACAGTTTTATGTACTGCAGATCTGAAACAAACAGGTCCATTAATCAGAAAATTAATCTGCAACCATTTTTATAATCCATGAATAATTTTTCAAATAAAAATACCAAACATTCTCTGGTTGTAGCGTCTCAAACTGTGAAGATTTGCTGCTTTTCTTTATATTATATGACAGTAAACTGAATGTCTTTGGGTTTTGGACTTTTGGTCGGACAGAACAAGACATTTAAAGACATCACCTTTTGGCTTGAGGAGTTTGTCATGGGCATTTTTCAGTATTTTCTGACATTTTGGAGATCAAACGATTAATCAATTAATGGAGAAAATAATCAGCAGGTTAATCGATAATAAAAAATAATGGTTATTTGCAGCTTCACTGTATGGATATTTCTGTGATGAGATAAAATTGGGCTGCTGATTTATCAGTCAGGCTCTACTGAGGATAAACTCTCTAATTTAAATGTTCAAATGTTCTGATGTCTCTTAAGGTGAGCGCACAACAGCAATATTCTAAGAACATCCAGGCTCCTTCCAAATGTAAACTCATCAAAGATCAAAGTTACACTCTTCACTGTCCTCAGGCCAGTAAAATACAGCCAAAGGTGAGTATTTTAAATAAAAGTCTTTGTTAGTGCTGCAACATGCTGACAGGGTTCATAAAACTGCTGTTGGTTACCTTTCGTTTATTTGATACTATGGAGATTCTGACACTTTGGTTTCAGAGAGCAGATTTTGACCTGGAGTTTGGACCAAATTACCACCCAACGTTTGAGATCCGTCTGCCTACAAACACAGAAGAAGTGACTTTAACGGTCCGAGACCAAAGAGAGACGGAAGTCTGGGAGCATGACATTGATCTAACTGGTAAAGTCTTCATCCACCTGCAGCATCACTCCACCTGATACAGTACAACAGAAAAGAATAGAGTAACAGATTGATTGATCCGTGATGACTTTATTCTTGCTCTGCCTCAGATTGTTCTTCATCTTACGGTCCACTTTATTTAATCAGTTTTGAGGGATCTTATTGGCCATGGAGCTCCAGGGCCAGTGTATAAAACTGACATATAAATGACAGTGTGTTGGTGTCTCTGGTAGTGAATGATCCGCTGAATCTGCAGCTCCTCTTGGCTTTACGGAGCTTTATAGTTTCAACTCATTGTTTATCTGTTCTGGTTCACTCTCTGCGCTCTCATAGCATCGTTTTCAGAGAAAAAGCTGTAAAAAGCCACTGTACACTAACTCAGTAATATATAGTCTGAGTATTGTGTTGCCTCAGTATACCCGGGTCCAGACCTCTAAATATATCTAACATACATATCGAGTATTTCCAGTATTTGGTGTTGCACTCTTTTCAGGCCAAAGAGTCAAGTCAATCAAAATCAAATCAAATCACGTTTGTTTGTCACATACACAATCATACACAGTACAACATGTAGTGAAATTGTGCCTAGCTCCAGAGCAACTAACAAATAATAAAAATAGAATAGAATACTATAGAATAAAATAAGCCAAATAAGATAAAAATATAAAATAAGATATTTTACAAAAGAAGCAATAAACAGTATACCCATAGAAACAATGAAACAGTATGACCATGAATGAGTTCCACAAAATTGAAACAATATAACTGGTAGATATATCATATGTAATTATGAAGTTAAAGTCACTGGTTCAGCCTGAAGTCCTTTTGGCATCTGAAGTGGTAGAGATGCTTACAGGCTTTCTTTACCAAGGTGCTGACGTGAGAGGACCACGATAAATCCTCTGTGATGCAGACACCGAAGTATCTGAAGCTGTCCACCCTCCACCGGGGCCCCGTTAATCCTGAGGGGTCTCTAGTTCCTCTCCTGCTTCCTCCCAAAATCAACTATCAGCTCCTTAGTCTTACTGACGTTCACAGAGAGGTTGTTTTCCTGGAACCAGTTCTCCAGGTGAGTCACTTCTTCTAGGTAGGCTTTCTCTATGTTGTCAGAGATCAGGCCCACCACGACTGTGTCATCAGCAAACTTTATGATGGTGGTTGAGTCTGATGTGGCCACACAGTTGTGTGTGTACAGGGAGTACAGCAGGGGGCTCAGGACACATCCTTGGAGGGCTCCTGTGTTGATGGTGAGGAGGGATGAGCCACCTGAACCACCTGAAGCCTGCCTGTCAGGAAGTTGAAGATCCAGCTGCGTAGGGTGGAGTTGAGTCCTAGGTCTTCAAGTTTCGTGACGATTCTGGAGGGGATAATTGTGTTAAATGCTGAGCTGTAATTCACAAACAGCATTTTAACATAATTCCCTTTCCCAATGTCCAGGTGGACCAGGGCAGTGTGGATGAGGTGGTTTATTGCATTGTCCGTGGATCTGTTGGAGCGGTATGCAAACTGCAGCAGGTCCAGGGACGGGGGTAGTCCAGTCCTGCTGCCTTCCTGGTGTTCACTCTCCTGAAGCTCCTCCTCACGTCTTGCTCTGAGACAGTGACTCCTCCCCCATATGCCATGGCTCGTTGGCTGCTGATAGTGTTAGCCTCAAAGCATGCATAGAAGGTGTTGAGCTCGTCAGCCAGAGAGGCCTCCGC
>NTHP01000380.1:481389-495376 GCA_003416845.1 Oplegnathus fasciatus | reverse complement strand
CAGGATTTGACTGTTGGAGTTGGTTGAGGTGGAGCTCATTTTGAACTATTTTGTATCGGACTGCAACTAATGATTATTTTCATTCTGGATCAATCAGCTGATTATTTTCTCCATTAATCGATTGATTGATTGGTTTGTAAAAACAGTGAAAATAGTGAGAAATGCCGTCACAATGACCCAGAGCCCAAAGTGACACCTTCACAATGCTTGTTGTGTCCAACCAACAGTCCAAACCTCGACATTATTAAAATACATTACAATTATTCAGATCATTCAAAGGAAAAGCAGAAAATCTTCACATGTGAGAAGCTGAAATGTTTTTACAGGAAAAATAACCCATTATCAAAATAGTTGCTGATTAATTTTCTGTCAATCGACTAATTGATTAATGGACTAACTGATTAACGGACTAATGGTTCAGCTGTACTTGTATAAACTGTTGTAGTTAATTTATAACGAAACATCAGATTTTATAAACTCGTCATGTGTTTTATGTAAAAAAAAACTGTAATCTGTAAAGTAACTAAAGCTGTCAGACAAATGTAGTGAAGTAAAAAATACAATATTTCCCTCTGAGATGTGGTGGAGTAGAAGTAGAAAGAAGTGGCATGAAAAGAAAATATTCAAGTACAAGTACCTCACATTGTACTAAGTACAGTACTTAAGTAAATGTACTTTGTTACATTCCACCACTGTGGAATGGTGCTCCAAAAATCGTTCCAAAAAGATCGAATCACTAACCCTGTGATCAGTGGACGACCCGCTCTACCTCCTGAGCCCAGTATATCCAACATCCATTTCTGGTGTTTTCTTTTATTATTCTTTTATTCTTTGCAATTTTAAGTCTTTTTGATGGAGGTTCCTGGTAGAACGCACATACTATGCATAAAAGGTCTTGTACCCACTTCAGTTTGGGCACTGTTGGGAACAAACGGCATAATTTGTCAGCTATACTTTGCTTCTCAACAATGGACAGACATCTCAGAAATATTAATTAATTAGTGACTTTTAAAGTCAGTAAGCAGCCTGGGTGGGTGGGAAGCTGGTGAGGGATCAGGACCTTGTGTTCGTACTGGTGTCTCCTCCCTCCTGGTGTGTCACTGTGGCAAAATGAAGCTCCTGTGGCCTCCATGTGTTTCCTGTCTGTCTACAGCCTGCACAGGACAACAGAGAGAGTTAGTGGAGTTAAATTAAAGTATTAAAGTACATTAAAGTAAAATGTTGCTTAAGTAAAAGTCCAAGCATCAAAATATACTTAAAGTACCAAAAATAAAAGTACTCATTATGCAGAATAGGGTGGATTATAATTACTGATCATTAATGTGTTCATCACTGGAGGTGAAGGTGGAGCTCATTTCAATCACTTTATATACTGCTGGTAGTTTGTGAATTTCACCCCCTGGGATCAATAAAGTTTCATGTTAATCTATAATACATCACAATTAATTTGTTGATTATATTTTGTATTAGGGTTGGGCCGATGGATGATGCCATGCCATGACGATGGCTGACAGTCATCGACCACTGAGCCCTCTACCATCGTAACATCATGATTTGTGAACGGTCAAACTGCACCGAATGTCAGAAAAAGTAGTTCTTTTGCTTGGTAATGTTTTGTAACTTTGATTAGCACTAAGCTGCTAGCTTGCTCATGCAGCAGTAGTGGGCCGCTGCACAGTGTGTAAAGTCACACCAAGGATAATATAACCATTGTGATTCTCAGAAGTACATTACATTACTGTCAACAGCCCTTGGTCTCTCCTGCTGCGGTAATGTAGTCTCGCATTGCATTTCCAACAGCACCGCAAACTGCTTGTACTGAATTTACAAGCTTTTGTATATTTAGCTATGTGTTACGGCTGCGGCCGTACCCCAGTACATTCCCCAGTGTTCCCTTGTGTTTCCCCTTCCTTGTGTTCCCGGTGCTCCCCTGTCTGTCTACTGTATGTTTCTGCTCGTGTGTGTTTCTGTGGGTGTGGTCCTCCCTTCCTCTCTCTCCTGGTTCCCTGCTCAGCCCCTCCTACCAATCTGCACTGCAATTACCTCATTCCCTTCACCTGAGCTTCCCCACCCAACTGCTCACCTGTCTGAGATTCAACTCATCAGACACTCACTATATATACCAGTCATGTTCCTTTAACTACTGAAACTACAAACACTTTTGGGCCATAAAAGGAAAGGAATTATTTTTTTATTTTATTTTACCATTGCTTCTCTACTGTAATTGGACCCTATCTGACCAGCCCTTTTTCTTTCATCCTGACCGGTGTGAAGGCATGCCCTGGCAATGCATTCGTCAGGCAGCCACCACCACACACTTGACCTTTCTGTAGTGCATGTACAAAAAAATACAAACTCCAGATTTGTTTACAACAAAAATATAACATTCCTTGCAATCTTGTCCTTGTGAAAGTCTCATATGGGATTGTTTTGTTTAGGACAGGTTCAGGTCTTCCAGGAAGCTGGATTGTCGGCTCCCCTGTGAAAAATATTTGGCTCTAGTTTTTAATGTTTTGAATCTGAATTTGTGAAACTAAACTTGAATATATTAGGTATCAATTAGTCATAAGTATTGATTATTGCTATTTATTAACAAATATTCAGAGAAGTTGTTGCTATTTTAGAAGTTACCTGGCTAACTGAGTAATCCTGCTTGGCGTAATACCCCCACCCACTCTAGTTTCTGGAAGGCAGGTGTCTGACTGATGGACATTGTATACAAGACCAAAGCTGACATTCCTGCACTTTCCCATGAATAGTGGGGTATTTCATTTTTTTTGGCTTATATATGACCTGTGAACAAGTGGGCACTTTTTGCAATAAATTCAATTTAGTGGCATTTTGTATTATATTTTGTTATAATTTCATATCACATGTACATTGTCAATTTGATCATTTTTTTTATAAAGTAGTTTGAACTACTTTTTCTAAGTTGCTTTAGTTAACCAAACTAGATTTCTCCCGAGGGTAGCTTTGCTGTAGTTCAACTTCTTCCAGTGTGAAGTAATTGCTTTCAAAGTAGCTTCCCCAACACTGTCCATCGCAATGTTTCACTGTGGAAATCGTCATAAGCCAATTCTGTAGACATCGCCCAACCCTATTTTGTATTATTAATCTGAATCTACAAAGTAAATAAAATTAATGAAGTGCAGTACAAAGTACAATATTTCCCTCTGAGATGAAGTGGAGTAGAAGTATAAAGTAGCAGAAAATGGAAATACTAAAGTAGTAGTAAAGTACAAGTACAGTGGAAACCGCTTATAGTGATCTGGGAGTAAAGTAAAAAAAAATAGAATTACTGTAGTTTTTAAAAATATTTTCCAGATATTGTCATGTATGAAAAGACCCAAAATGAACACTGTAAGCGGACTACTTGATTACTATAAGCAAATTATTTAAACAGCATTTGTATAGGAATGATTCTGTCCCAAGCTTTTTGATCCATATAAGCGGTTGATCACTGTAACCGTGATCACTATAAGCAGTTTCCACTGTACCTCAAAATTGTAATTGTAAATGTACTTCCCGTTGTAACTCCCATCGAGGTCTGGACCTTGGTAACTCTTACAAAAGGCTACTCTTTTTTGGGTTGTTTTTGTAAATGAAAGTGATTTGTGTGGCCTAAGTAACAATAAGTTCCCCTGTGGATATCATCTTATGTTACAGCTGTAAAACGGGCAAATAAAAGTAAGCAGGTCAAAATCCATCTCTGTCTCCCAGTAAAGATGTTCACCTGTGTGGATTCTGTGAAAGTACAGGAAGGTCTGAAGAGATAACGTCAATATGAGTGAGTAACGTATTCGGTAACGTATAACGGTATTCATGTAACAAATACGTGTTTGCATAGGTCTGCATAGTGTACATAAATATGAAGGATAACAGCATTTTCCCCATTTCTGCTCGCATTAATGAGTAGCCATGGCAACAAACCGTAATGAAGCAAAACAACGTAAAACGTGGAAACAAACCAGCTCAAATCTGCTGCAGTGTGGACTGTTAGCTAATGTTATTTCACAGATAAAAACACGTTGATGTGAAAACTTTTCATCTACTTTAGCTCAAGACTGAGCAGATATGAAGTGAGTCAGTGCGCACTCGGTTTCCGTGGCAACAAGCACGCCAAAGTCTGCTAACTGATCCTCTTGTGAATGTCACGGTTTAAGAATATTTTACAAAGATCAGACTGAGTTTGACTAACTCCAACCATCTACTGACTTCAGAGTCTCAAGTCTCCGGTTTGGACTCTCCAGAAGCTGTGAAGTGAAGCTGTCCTGCAGCTTGTTTCCACTCAAGTCCAGCTCTCTCAGATGGGAGGGGTTGGACTTCAGAGCTGAGGCCAAAGAAGCACAGCCTTCATCTGTCACCTGACAGTGCATCAGTCTGCAAAGATACGAGGAGTTAGACAAAACTGCTGGCTTTCAGGCTTCACAATAAGGGAAAAGATGTTCTGTACCTCAGAGTTTCCAGTCTACAGTGTGGACTCTCCAGTCCAGCTGACAGCAGCTTCACTCCTGAATCATGCAGAAAGTTAAAATTCAGCTCCAGCTCTTTCAGATGGAAGGGGTTTGACTTCATAGCTGAGACCAAAGAAGCACAGCTGATCTCTGACAAACTGCAGCGACTCAACCTGAATGAAGAAAACAACAGGTAGCTGTGGTGCGCATCACTAATACGCCAGTACTGTACATGACTGTGGTCTGAAATACACATGCTGGTGAGGTTTTGGTAAACATTTACTTTGTTTAATAAGCTACTACCTCTGCCACTAAATCCCTTTTGAATGAGGCTTAATCTTAATCCATCATTAGAAAGGGTGCATAAACAGTTAATAATATTTGATAACACTAGAAAGCATTGGATGTTTCTACTACAACATACTTTTCAGCAAAAGAGATGTCTTTAAACTGGTCATTAGGGGTGAGTGGTAGGGGGCCACAGACATGTTGTTGACTTTGGTTAGAAGTTATTTTTTCAGAGTTACCCATCGTCCATTTAACGGTGTAATAAGTAGGATTTTCCTAAAAAAACATGTATAGACTCATACAAAAATAATCCCTCTCAATCATCACTTATGACCCACTAGAAGTGTGTGGCGTCTGTATCTGCAGAGACCCCGCCCTCTGCCTGTATTTTATTATTTTGTTGTGCTCGGGACGTTTCTGGGCATCAGCCTTTGGGCAGTGGTGTGTAGCCCCCAGCTAATACCAGAGCGCAGGGTGTGAGGTGCAGGACTCTATAAAAACGTAGAGACCAGTTACCAGATCATAAGCATGTGGGACCACCAGAAGCTTTGAGCCGGGGAGGGGCCAACTTTGAATGTTGCGTTTACCAACTGCAACCAACGAATGCAACTCGTTCTATCTTTAAGTCTTGCGAATGAAAAGTAATGAATGCTAATTTTGGCTTGTTATTTTAAGGTAGTACAGCTATGTCATAATCAATGGGCTTTGCCATTAATATAGAGAACACGCTTTGCCATTGAGTTAGTCTGTGTGAATCGCGATGTTGTGACTGACATAAATGTCTACAGATTTGTAAATATGCTTTTAGTGAGCATTAGTAAGCATTGGTGAAAGTGCTGTCTGACCTCAGAGTCTCCAGTCTACAGTGTGGACTCTCCAGAAAACCACACAGCAGCTTCACTCCTGAATCCTGCAGCTTGTTTCCACTCAGGTCCAGCTCTCTCAGATGGGAGGGGTTGGACTTCAGAGCTGAGGCCAGAGAAGTACAGCCTTCAAGTGTGACCAGGCAACCTGACAACCTACAGACAGAAGAACATTTTGACACAAACCAATGTTGATATTTAAGTAAAGTTCCATTCAGGGGTAAAAAAGAAATCCTCTACCTCAGAGTCTCCAGTCTACAGTTTGGACTATCCAGTCCAGCAGACAGTTGCTCCACTCCTGAATCCTGAAGCTTGTTGTTACTCAGCTCCAGCTCTCTCAGATGGGAGGGGTTGGACTTCAGAGCTGAGACCAGAGAAACACAGCTGATCTCTGACAACCTGCAGAAACTCAATCTGAAAAACGAATACAGCATGTCCGTTAAAATCTTTTCATAATTCAGTTACAGTTCAGATCTTTTCAGGACTACGATGTGAAATTCAATACTGTTATGTACCAATGTAAGCTTTTATGTTTTTATTGACAGAATGTTTCGATTATTTTATTACTAGGCATTAGCATAATGTCAGTCTCAAACTGACTGATAACAAAAAATGTCACAATAATATAAATGTGAACAACAACAACAAATTAGTTGACAAAGTTCCGTCTGACCTCAGAATCTCCAGTCTACAGTTTGGACTATCCAGTCCAGCAGACAACAGCTTCACTCCTGAATCCTGTAGGTTGTTGTCACTCAGGTCCAGCTCTCTCAGATGGGAGGGGTTGGACTGCAGAGCTGAGGCCAGAGAAGCACAGCTCCTCTCCGCCAAGCCACAGCGCCTCAATCTGAATATTGAACAGGGTATAAGGTTATAAAATAAAACATTCCTAGTAGGGCTGTAATGGCTCGTGTATTCGCGCCGACCTGTCATGGTACGGGGGTCATGGTCCGGTGCATGCAGCCACATTCAGACTACACAGTATGTAGACTGATGCATGTAATGCGGAACCAAAGTTCACAAGCGCGAGTCCTGCCCAGAAACTTTAAGCCGTACGCAGTTAGCAACATGTACTGAGATTACACAACAAGCTGATTGGCATGCAAGTCTGTCACACTATGGTGAGCGCATATGAAACGCCGGACCTGGAAGACCCGCCTGCGTCCTTTAAATCAGTTGTTTGGGAACAATTCGGGTTCCCGGTCAGCTACAACAGCAACGGAGAGAGAGTTGTGGATAAGACAAGGACGGAGCGCTGTTCCACAGTTGTAGGGTATGTGAATGGAAATACACCAAGCATGCTAACACACATTCGATGGCATCACCCAGATGAAAAGAAACGTATCCTTATGTATTTGTTTTTTTTCCTGCTGTACCAAACTCGCACCGAACCGCAACTCCTAAATCGGGGTATGAACCAAACCGTGACTTCTGTATACCGTTACACCCCTAATTCATCATGACATAATGTAATCAGAGGTTTAAAGGATTTAGATGTAGTGTACTATATATTCTAAAATGACATAGTCCAAACACTTCAAGCTAATAGGTTAACAACTTCAGAAAAACATGACACAACGAATGATATGAATAATTGTATGAACGACAACAATGATGACATGCTGCTGCTTGCATTAACAACAAGTGTCACAGGAGTGAATTAGTAACTGTGGGTATTTCCTTGTTAAATACATGTTCTGAAATGTCAGCATTCAGAACCCAATAATGCTCTTTGACCTCAGAGTCTCCAGTCGAGAGTCTGAACTCTCCAGTTCAGCAGACAGCCGCTTCAGTCCTGAGTCCTGCAGCGTGTTGTCACTCAGATCCAGCTCTTTCAGATGGTAGGGGTTGGACTTCAGAGCGGAGGCCAGAAAAATACAGCAGCTCTCTGGCAGTTCACATCTATCAAGCCTGAAATTGGAGGATAAGCACCAAAACAGGAATTTTAGAGAGAAACGTGTGCATTGTTACACCATTTCCAGCCACCGCTATCTACATGCAATGACAAGTGATAAGTCTTTTAATGTGAAAGACATATTGACCTCAGAGTCTCCAGTCTACAATGTAGACTCTTCAGTCCAGCAGATAGCAGCTTCACTCCTGAATGATGCAGATAATTTCCACTTAGATCCAGCTCTCTCAAATGGGAGGGGTTGGACTTCAGAGCTGAGGCCAAGAGTTCACAGTGAGTCTCTGAGAGTCCACAGCCAGAAAGTCTGTAGTAAAAAATTTTATGTAAAATCCAGTAGTTAACAAAGCAGAGCAGTGACTGAACATAGAAATGGCTATTTAAAAAAGGATTTAAATATTTCATAACTGTCAAATCAATAATGAAATACTTATTTGTATTGTAAAGAATGTAAACATTCAGTTTGAATTCATGTCATAAACGATGCACTCCAGTGGTGACAAGTTTGACAGCAAAAGAAAATGTCAACAAAAACTTCTTTAACTAATTCTCCAGCATAATTCATGTTATGTCATGTTTGTCAAATCCAACTCAAGTGATGATGTAAACCTGTAAACCTGCTGCCTGCTGGTTGTTCATGCCCTGCCTACCTGCTGATTCTTCTGTTTGCCCAATCAAACCATCCTGCCAATTTCTAACTGGTACACTGAGTATATTCAAAGTCATGTCTTGGTGGCTGCATTTGGATTGTGCTCCCTGATACTGGCTGACATAAACTGTGACATAGTGACAGTAGCTCTAAAATGTTGCATAATAATGTTACATATCCGTACTCACCGACCCTTTCTGCAGTTCCTCACAGCAGGGATCAATCTGTGTCGTCCCTCCACTGACGCTCTGTACTCCTCCAGGTCCAACTCATCCAAAACCTCCTCTGACATGTGCAGCATGTAGGCCAGAGCTGAGCAGTGGATCACAGAGAGTTCCTTCTCTGATCTGCTCTCTGACTTCAGGAACTCTTGGATCTCCTGATGTACTGAGCGGTCGTTCATTTCCATCAGACAGTGGAAGATGTTGATGCTTCTGTCAGGAGATATTTTGCGGGTGTTCATCTCCTTCAGGTCGTTGATGGCTCTCTGGATGATTTCTGGACTGTTGTCTGGCTGACCCAGAAGGCCTCCCAAGAGACTCTGGTTGGACTCCAAAGAGAGGCCATGAAGAAAGCGAACAAACAGGTCCAGATGGCCATTTTTACTCCTAAGTGCTTTTTCCACCACTATCCTCAGGAAGGCCACTGGGGATGGGTCAATTTGATCAAATTTAGCAGAAATATCATCAACATCATCATCATCATCATCCTGGGATGAATCACTATCCAGGGATGAATCACTGTTGTCATAGTCCCACCCTTTTCCCAGGAAAGCCTCCAGGACCTCTGTGTTCCTGTTGGTGTAACAGTGGAACATGTAGACTGCAGCCAGAAACTCCTGAATGCTCAGATGAACAAAGCAGTAGACTGTTTTCTGGAAGATCACACACTCTCTTTTGAAGATTTCTGTACAAACTCCTGAGTACACCAAGGCCTCTGTGACATCAAGACCACACTGCTCCAGGTCTTCTCGGTAGAACATGATATTTCCTCTCTCCAGATGTTCAAACGCCAGCCTCCCCAGCTTCAGAAGAACTTCCCTGTCAGCCTCCATCAGCTCCTGTGGACTCGTCTCTTGTCCTTCATCATACTTCTGCTTCTTCCTCTTTGTCTGAACCAGCAGGAAATGTGAGTACAGGTCAGTCAGGGTCTTGGGCAGCTCTCCTCTCTGGTCTGTAGTCAACATGTGGTCCAGAACTGTAGCAGTGATCCAGCAGAAGACTGGGATTCGACACATTATGTGGAGGCTCCTGGATGTCTTGATGTGTGAGATGATTCTGCTGGACAGCTCTTCATCACTGACTCTCCTCCTGAAGTACTCCTCCTTCTGGGCATCAGTGAAGCCTCGTACTTCTGTTACCCTGCCAACACATGTAGGAGGGATCTGATTGGCTGCTGCAGGTCGGGAAGTTATCCAGACGAGAGCCGAGGGAAGCAGATTCCCCTTGATNGAAATCCAATGAAAGTCTGCTTTCATCCAGGCCGTCAAAGATGAACAAAAGTTTACAGACAGCGAGCTTCTCTGCTGTGACCTTCTGTAATGTTGGATGGAAAACATGGAGCAGCATGAGAAGACTGTACTGCTCATCTTTGATCAAGTTCAGCTCCCTGAATGAAAGCAGAACCACCAGACTGACATCTTGGTTTTCCAAGCCCTCTGCCCAGTCCAGAGTGAACTTCTGCACTGAGAAGGTTTTTCCAACACCAGCGACGCCGTTCGTCAGAACGACTCTGATGTGTCCCTGTTGGCCAGGTAAGGCTTTAAAGATGTCGTGGCACTTGATTGGAGTGTCATGGAGGGTCTCCATCTTGGAAGCTGTCTCAAGCTGCCACACCTCATGTTGGGTATTAACCTCTTCACTCTGTCCCTCTGTGATGTAGAGCTCAGTGTAGATCCTGTTGAGGAGGGTTCCACTTCCTGTTTCATCAGTTCCTTCAGTCACACGTTCACATCTCCTCCTCAGACTGATCTTATGTTCATCTAAAACCTCCTGCAGACTGTCACCCACTGTCACAGAAGTAAAAATAATTAGTAGTAATTCGTATTAAGTACCAATATAAAAACAATCATTAAAAAAAGGAATCATATTAAAAATGTTTTTTGATTGTCTGAGACAACAAATGGCCATGTTGCAAGGTAAATAAAACCAAGAAGTCCTGTTTTCAGACATGATGACAGCAGCAGACAGATGTTCAGTCTTACTTTGTACAGTGCTGGTCTGACTGGCTGTCTGTAGTCCAGGTCTTGTTCTGGATCTTTCTCCACACTGGGGACAGGGGCAGTCTCCTGATGAAGCAGACTGGTCCCAGTATGAGGTGATGCACTGTCTGCAGGACCAGTGTCCACAGCTGGTAGAGACCGGATCCTTCAGGACGTCCTGACACAAAGCACAGCAGGACGGCTGCTCCTCCACAGAAACATGACTCCTCTTCTTCTTCTCTCTGTGGACACAAAGACTTCTTTTTAACTGAAGCATTTGATTGATGGACACAAAACAGTACCAATGATGTGTAGATGGTCTGACAGCACAACGTTACCACAAAATGACAGGTTTGAATTCACATTTCTATTTCTCACCATATTAGTCAGCTGACACCCCACCAATTTACCATTATAGATAGCTTTCATTGTGGTGATTGTAAGTGCAACATTGGAGCATTTTGGGTAGCACTTTACATTACAGCACGGTAATGAGGTGTAATAGTGGGGTAATAGTCTGGTAATAAAGTGGTAATAATTGGTAATACCATGTAATTACCAAAGCAATAACCAGGTAATAGCTTGGTGTTAACAATGGGTATATCTGGGTAATATCAGACTGAAATTTATGTAACAGGGAAATAAGGGGCCAAAAACAAAGGGTAATAATGGGGAAACACATTTAAAGATGGCAATGAGGCAAAACTATTTAGTAATAGTAGAGTAATATTTTGGTAACAATATGGTAACCTGCTAACAATAAAATGGTTGTATCGGTGAAATATTTATGTCAAAAATGGTAATATGGTGACATTAATGGGGTAATAACCAGATAATAATGTGGTAATATAGGTTGATGTTTTCAAATATTATAGGCTACTATCAGCGTAATACCTTCAATATCACATGAGAATTCTTCTAAGTCAAAATTGGTAATTACCATATTATAATGCTGAAATTCATCCTCTCTTATGTTCCAAACATTCCCTTTTGTTTTCAAGGTCATACCATACAAATTACATGTTTAATGCTGTGACTTGTTACCTGGAAACACTTATGGTAGTTTCTGTGTAATTACCATCAATCAGGGCTGCAAAATGCAAAACTACCTGTTTCTATTTAATTTCATGGTAATATGAGATAAACCAAACATCTAGAGGCCTAGTGATTACCTGGAAACACTTGTCGTAGTTTCTATGTAATAACCATGAATCAGGGCTGCAAAATGCTAAACTACAACGAAAAAGCCAAGAAAATGAGTTCAACCAACTTTATTGAAGTGAGCATATCAATTGCATCTGACATCATCGAACTGAGTAAAATTTAAGACAATTGCTGCATCAACTTCAATAGTCACACTTTAACATTCACAATGTTCTTTTTGTGGACATTGCATCAAATCTACATTGAATAATTTGTTAGCATTAACACAATTCACNTTTTAACAAATAAAATGAATTTGGAAAGCAAATATCATAATGTTGACATTCAATCATTTATGTCTAATACCCAAATACATGAAGTAATTCTTGTTAGTATCACTAACTTCCTGTAACACAGCAGAGTACATTTGAACTTTGTTTAAACTTAAACATGTAAACATTGTAAAGCAAATCAGAGGTAAACAACTTCTGAGACAAAAGAAGAAAAAATACAGCTTCACAGTTCCTACACAACACTCATTCTGGAAGAGGAGGAATGGTGGGGAAAGACTGTGGGTGGATTTCAGGCTGGACCATCAGTCCAACACGGTGCTCCGGCTGGAGGCTGCATCAGTCCAACACAGTGCTCCGGCTGGAGGCAACAGATCAGGATGAAGCTGTAACGTCAGCAGGCGGGAGACATCTCCTCCTCACAGGGTCCAAGGAGAGTGTCCTGGTCTTCTCTGTCTAATGAGTACAGATCTCTCCTCAGTCACTTTAATCAACCACCAGCTCATAAACTATACTGAGGTAGTTTTAGCTTCGGGTCTTAGCTAACGACACCAAACACACTACCAACAATACAGTGACGTGGACTGCTAACGTTACCACACTGAAAGCTTGGTGATTAGCGCATGCTAGCATCACAGTTTTTACAAACTGCATCGAATTGGTTCAGTATTCACTCTCTGCCCTCTGTTCTACATGGCTGCTTCTGCTTTACGTCACGGACATATGCTACGGAGGAGGATTAGGGTCACATGTGAAAACTCAGTGAAAGCACTTAAATCAAAAGTTAACGTTACTTTAAGGACCCGCCCTGCACCAACAGTTCTGTTTAGCTGATTCTTTGCAGGGGTCAGTTGTGCCTGGAGTCTGCCAGGGATTATACTCTACTCAAGACACATAAGTGCTCTTCTGTTTTAATCCAAGTTTTAGCCACATTGTAACACTGCAGGCTAACGTTAGTCAGACAGAAAGCAGAAGCAGCCACATGAACAGAGCGGCAGAGAGTGAATATGTCCGTAACTTTGGTTAATGGAGAGTTATACCACCTGGTTGAGAACTTATTGTAACCTGCAGAAGGTAAATATACATGTGTGTACGTTTAATACTGAACCAATTCGATGCAGTTTGTAAAAACTGTGATGCTAGCATGCGCTAATCACCAAGCTTTCAGTGTGGTAACGTTAGCAGTCCACGTCACTGTATTGTTGGTAGTGTGTTTGGTGTCGTTAGCTAAGACCCGAAGCTAAAACTACCTCAGTATAGTTTATGAGCTGGTGGTTGATTAAAGTGACTGAGGAGAGATCTGTACTCATTAGACAGAGAAGACCAGGACACTCTCCTTGGACCCTGTGAGGAGGAGATGTCTCCCGCCTGCTGACGTTACAGCTTCATCCTGATCTGTTGCCTCCAGCCGGAGCACTGTGTTGGACTGATGCAGCCTCCAGCCGGAGCACCGTGTTGGACTGATGGTCCAGCCTGAAATCCACCCACAGTCTTTCCCCACCATTCCTCCTCTTCCAGAATGAGTGTTGTGTAGGAACTGTGAAGCTGTATTTTTTCTTCTTTTGTCTCAGAAGTTGTTTACCTCTGATTTGCNTTACATGTTTAAGTTTAAACAAAGTTCAAATGTACTCTGCTGTGTTACAGGAAGTTAGTGATACTAACAAGAATTACTTCATGTATTTGGGTATTAGACATAAATGATTGAATGTCAACATTATGATATTTGCTTTCCAAATTCATTTTATTTGTTAAAACGTGAATTGTGTTAATGCTAACAAATTATTCAATGTAGATTTGATGCAATGTCCACAAAAAGAACATTGTGAATGTTAAAGTGTGACTATTGAAGTTGATGCAGCAATTGTCTTAAATTTTACTTAGTTCGATGATGTCAGATGCAATTGATATGCTCACTTCAATAAAGTTGGTTGAACTCATTTTCTTGGCTTTTTCGTTGTAGTTTAGCATTTTGCAGCCCTGATTCATGGTTATTACATAGAAACTACGACAAGTGTTTCCAGGTAATCACTAGGCCTCTAGATGTTTGGTTTATCTCATATTACCATGAAATTAAATAGAAACAGGTAGTTTTGCATTTTGCAGCCCTGATTGATGGTAATTACACAGAAACTACCATAAGTGTTTCCAGGTAACAAGTCACAGCATTAAACATGTAATTTGTATGGTATGA
>NTHP01000380.1:463005-481075 GCA_003416845.1 Oplegnathus fasciatus | reverse complement strand
GATTCAATTTCCTTGAGATACTCTTGATGTTTGGTATAACCTTATATTACCATGAAATCAAATGGAACCAGGTAGTTTTGCATTTTGCAGCACTGATTTGTGGTTATTACACAGAAACTACCACAAGTATTTCCAGGTAACAAGTCACAGCATTAAACCTTTAATTTATACGGTATTACCTTGAAAACAAAAGGGAATGTTTGGATAAGGGAGGATGAATTTCAGCATTATAATATGGTAATTACCAATTTTGACTTAGAAGAATTCTCATGTGATATTGAAGGTATTACGCTGATAGTAGCCTATAATATTTGAAAACATCAACCTATATTACCACATTATTATCAGGTTATTACCCCATTAATGTCACCATATTAACATTTTTTAATCCAAATATTTCACTGATATAACCATTTTATTGTTAGCAAGTTACCATATTGTTACCAAAATATTACTATACTATTACTGAATAGTTTTGCTTTATTGCTATCTTTAAATGTGTTTTGTGATACAAAAAGGTGGCATCTGGGAGGTGGCTTGATATTATCAAAGTAGTCCAAAAATATATTGGGGAAAAATGTGAGAAAATTACTTGCAGCTTTTGCAGCTTTTTGTTCATGATTCCTATCTGGGAGGGAGGAGTGGGGGAATCACCCACAGCTTTTAATTAAAAAAAACTTTTTTGCAACAATAATTGCATCAAAGCAGTACAGCAGATTAAAGAGTCAGCCCTAGAGCCGGTTTTCATAGCCTGGGGTCAGCACACCAAGGCCCAAGAGAGGGCCCCGGTCTCCCTATTCTGGGCAGGGTAGGTCTTCCCAGAGTTTATTCCATAAGGGTTTTGGAATCGCATGTTCTGCTGGCTCCATTGGACCATGACAATCTGTGTGTACTGGGACGGTTGTGGTCAAGTGTGAAGCAGCAGAGATGAGGCTGAGGCCATGATACTCTGCTGGAAAACGATGGATTGCTCACTCCAGGTTCGAAGTGAGTCACTTCCCCGAGTGAAGGAGGGGTCTTGTACATGAGTGAGGGTAAGATGGGTCTGAGATTGGCAGATGGCTTGATGTGGCATCAGCAGTGATGTTGGTGCTGATAATGATAGAGAGGGAGCTGAGCCAAGCTCTCGATTTATTGATCTATTATTATTTATCTACATTCCCACTGTAGTGGCTTAAAAACTTTCCAGAGCCACTTACCTACATAGGGAGTATGATTTCAACGCTGTCCAGAATGAAAATCCATTTCAAAAGATAAGATCCATTTATTTCCATTCAGGTACAACGTTGCAGGTGTGTGTGTGTGGTTGAACTGTTTTTTGCTACCACTGTGTAAACCAGACATGATAAATAACGAATAGGAAACCTAGGGGGTGTCAAACAAAGCAACCAGGGGAGTAAACAACTAAGGTATGTATCCATGTAAGTAATTATACAATACATAATGTAGGTAGGCCATCTCATACTAATAAAACAAAAACATGATAAAGCATAAATGCAAATAAAACATACACTCCCCTCCAAAAGTATTGGAACAGTGAGGCCGATTCCTGTATTTTTGCTGTAGACTGAAAACATTTGGGTTTGACATCAAAAGATGAATATGAGACAAGAGATCAACATTTCAGCTTTTATTTCCAGGTATTTACATCTGGATCTGATACACAACTTAGAAGATAGCANGGAAATAAAAGCTGAAATGTTGATCTCTTGTCTCATATTCATCTTTTGATGTCAAACCCAAATGTTTTCAGTCTACAGCAAAAATACAGGAATTGGCCTCGCTGTTCCAATACTTTTGGAGGGGAGTGTATATAATAAACTCTGAATGGCTCCTACACCCACCCTCGCCTATGGTCATGAGCTGTGGGTAGTGACCAAAAAAAGTGTGTTGTGTGTGTGGGTGTGGGTGTTTGTTTAGCCTCCAAGCCTCAAACTGCTAGTGGTAATCGTAGCCTACATGTGATGGTGATGGGATCTTCTATTTAATAAGAAAATATGAACAATAAATTTAAAAATCATTTAATCAACAGTTGTTAACACTTCTGCTTAACTGAACTGAAATGAATCATTGCCCATCAGGTCAGTTTACAGTAGAAACAGTCTCTTACTTTGTGTCTGAGGGTCCAGGTTCATTACTGAAGTATGGAGGAGACTCTTTGGACCAATCACTCTTCATTGACAGACAGCTGGGTACTGGAGACTCTGATCTCTGTCTGTGGTGCTGAACTCTGGAAACACAAAGATATTTTTGATTCAGATTATTTAAAAAACCATAGACTGTATAAAAGAAGTCTGAAAAGTGAAGCCAATGTGGAAGTGCCTTAAACCTGCACTCTTTCTAATGGCCAGCAGGGGGCGACTCTGGTTGCAAAAAGAAGTCAGATTGTATAGAAGTCTATGAGTCTATGTTCGGTTGTACTTAAAGACACTCTAAGGAGTTGGCTGTTTTTTCAAGTTCAAGCTGATTTCTGGAGGGATGTCAGAGGGTTGAACCAAGTCTGGTAGAAGTAGAAGGGGGTTTTGTTTTGTTAGAAGAGGATAGACTTTTAAAGGACTCAAATAATGATAATTATGATTGTTAATTGTATATCTGTACATGAATAACACACTGCATTTCTCTGGTGAAATTTCCTGTGTTTTTTCATACCGCAATATATATCGCAGAAAAGAAAGATATCGCAATGTCAGTTTTTTCCAATATCGTGCAGCCCTAGCCTGGAGGGAACTATGGTGTTAAATGCTGAACTGTAGTCAATGAACAGCAATCTCACATAACTCCCTCTCTTTTCCAGATGGGATAGGGTGGTGTGGAGAATGTGTGCTGTAGCGTCATCCATTGATCGGTTAGGACGATAGGCAAACTGTAGTGGGTCCAGTGTTCTGGGTAGTGAGGAGCAGATGTAATCTTTGACCAGCCGTTCAAAGCATTTCATCGCTACAGAGGTGAGTGCCACTTGGCGCTTGTAATCTGTCATAGTTCTTAAACCTCGGCACATGCTTCTGGGATTGCCCTGCTGAAATTGTAGTTCCACTTTCTTCCTATAGTCCCTTTTTGTCTCCTTTACTGCTCTTCTTACATTGTAGGCTTCTGCTTTATAATTGTCCACATTTCCAGGCTGCAGCCCTTGGTTGCAGGCTGTAGTGCGTGTGTTTATGGCATCCCGGATGGTTCTGGTAATCATGGTTTCTGGTTGTGGAATGATTTAACTGTAGTTTTGGGAACAGTTGCTTCTGTTTTACAAATAAAATCCACCACAGACTGAATCCATTGATGTCATCAGTGACGTCGACGGTGGTGTCCTGGAACATGCTCCAGACTGCCTCATGTAGTGCAGACTGTAAGGCGGCCTCTGATTGGCTTGTCCATTTCCTGACCTCACGTGTCACTGGGGGCATGCGCCGTAGGTTGTTTACATACTTTGACCTCAGTAAGATGGCCGCGTGGTCGCTCTTCCCGAATGCGGGTAGAGATTCCACTCTGTAGCCGTCTTTGAATGGCGTGTAGCAGTGATCCAGAGTGTTTATCCCCTGTGTGGTGCAGTCAATGTGTTGATGAAACTCAGGCATAACTTTCTTCAGGTTAGCCTGATTAAAGTCTTCAGCAACAATGAGCACAGCATCAGGATTACTGGTCTGTGAGCAGTTCACGTCTTTGCAAAGATCTGACAGGGCAGCCTCTGTATTCGCCTGTGGAGGTATATAAACTGCTGTGATAATGACCAATGTAAATTCTCTTGGTAGATAATGCGGTCTGCATTTGATTGTCAATAACTCCAGATCAGGTGAGCAGGAACAGGATAGCATTTTAATTCCCACTATCACACCAGTCCTTATTCACCATAAAGCACACGCCTCCTCCTTTTTTCTTGCCGGAGTCCTCTGTTCTGTCAGATCGGTCTACAGAAAAAGAGTGGTGCTGTCCGGTATTCCAGGATTTAGCCAGGTTTCAGTGAAACAAAGGACATTACAGTTCCTGATATCCCATTGGAAACTGATGCGGGCACGGAGGTCGTCCAGTTTATTATCCAACGCCTGTACACTGGCTGGCAGGATGCTTGGCAGAGAAGCTCAATGTGGCCTGGATCTTAGCTAGTGTTCAATTCCTCCACGTTTACCTCTGTGTTTCCTCCTTTGGTGTTGAGGTGGATGCAGGGATGGACACAGAGATGGTCTTGCTTGACTTTGTGGCCGGGGTCGTAGCTGGTGTTTGTCCCCTCCACCTACTCCTCGATGTCTACTCCGGTGTTTACTCTGATGTTTACATTTGAAAACATCGACCAGCCAGGTAGCAGAGTCGGCAGGAGGAGAGTTGACAAGGTGGTGAGTTGACCATTTCCCTATGCCGATGAGCATCTTGTAGTCATATGTTATCACTTTGACATATTCATTAGATTGAAAACATAAATTAGCATAAATTAGCAGGAGCCAGCAGAGAGGCGACTGGATTGGTCTACACCTTCTAGAACATTGTGTTGAATTTGTGTTATTTACATGTAATCTACCATTTCCAACGATGTTCAAAAGTATGCTTAATCTGCGTGGTGGAAGATAAACAGGCCTCCCGGCGCAGCTGAGGAGGGTAAAACTCTAAAACTCAAGTAACAAACAGATTTATCTATATGCCGGCAAGATGTAAGTACAGATAGATCTGGATACTGCAGGTTTTGTCTGTGTGTTGTGTGTGTTAAGCGTTTCTTACGTTAGGGCACGGAGCAGCCCCGTGACAGGAACTTTTAACCAGCACCGGGACAAGGTACCGCTGATAACGGGAATACACGCACATTTTCAGGTTGTGGTAGGCGGCTCATTGGGCCTGCTTTGATTGTTTGATAAATTGATGAACCCTTAAATCGGGCTAAATTATGTAATATCACACAGACTTTTCTTGCAGATTAGTTATGGAAAATAAGAACCTGGTGAAGAACCTGGTTAATTTGCCTTACTTGACATCGCACGTCCTGCAATGTGAATATTGCACATGCACACATCGCAATGTCGATGTTGACCCGCTGGTGTCAGGACAACAGCGTTCTTCTGAACGTCAGCAAGACTAAGGAGCTGATAGTGGACTTTGGGAAGAAGCAGGGGAGGAACTACACCACCCTTAACATCAACGGGTCCACAGTGGAGAGGGTGGACAGCTTCAAATACCTTGGTGTCCACATCACCGAGGGCCTGACCTGGGCGCTGCATACCGACTCTGCGGTGAGGAAGGCAGAGACTGTTTCAGACGCTTGAGGAAATTCCAGATATCCCCTCAGATACTGAGGAATTTCTACTCCTGCACCATCGAGAGCGTCCTGACGGGGAACATCACTGCCTGGTAAGGGAACAGCACCGAACAGGACCGCAAGGCCCTGCAAAGAGTGGTTCGTTCAGCTGAACGTATCATAGGCAGCATTCAACCCTGCTTAAAGGACATTTACACCAGGCGGTGTGAGACTATGGCTAGGAGAATCATTAACGATCCCAACCACCCAGATAACGGCCTTTTCTCCCAGCTGCAGTCGAGAAGAAGATACCGGATACACCAGACCAGCACTGAGAGGCTCAGGAAGAGCTTCCACCCTCAGGCCACTAGGATCTTAAATGAGTGGCAATGAATTGCCCTAAGACTATTTTTTAATTATTTATTATTCAAAGTTACTATGACTAATAGTTAACATTATTATTTATTACTTATTTTGTTTTTATTCTATTTTACACTTATTTTTTACTGCACAATTGAAGGAGCCAACAGACATACATTTCACTATGATTATACCCTGTATGATGTGACAAACTAAACTTGAACTAGTTTTAAGCCTGTTCTTCGCTTGCCAAAATTAGTATTTCAATTAATATTACAGTTAACGTGAATTACGGATGCACCTTGACAACCAAGCTAGCAAACGTTAGCTGGTAACTTCGCGCTCCTCTCCTGCTCCACCCTCTTGTCCAAATATGGTCACTTATTACTCCAAAAAACCAAGATGGCGACGGCCAAAATGCCAAACTCGAAGCTTCAAAACAGCAGTCCACAAACCAATGGGTGACTTCATGGTGGCTACATCCACTTCTTTTATACAGTCTATGTAACAAACAATAGTCAGAACTGGTTGTGTTGTTGAGCAGTTCACCTTCGACATGTGATGAGATTATACTAATCCTGTAACAGCAACCTGTGGTGTTCAGGTCGGCAGGACCAAAAAGAACAAACCGCTCGCCGTCTGAAAACACCTGGACAGTAAAAACCCACTCTAGGCAACGCAATGCGACACAAAGTTCATCCCCATTCATTTTCAATGGCACACGAGCAAATCGCTTCGCAAGGCATTGTGGGATTCCTGGGGACATGGGACCAACCAGTGATGCGAAAAAAGGGAGAGTTTTCTCTTTTGTATAAAGTTGTAAACTTTCAACCTTATGAAATTTACCTGCCGCTGTATTTTGCCGGGAAAACTAACAACAAAACGCAGCGATGGGTCAGAAAGTTTAGTGTTTACCTGCAGTGGAGGAGAAGATCTTTGTTGTAGTTTCTGGGATTGTCTTTTCTATGTCCCTGCCCTCCAGGATCACAGATACAAAAACAAAGTGCTGCTTGGCACAGTGTCATGTAAATCATGGGACAAAGTGCAGGGTGTTTACACAATGTTTGCTAACGAGCAAACTACCTGCTAGCCTGCTAGCCTACAAGCGTTGACACGCCCACAGCAACGAGCGAGAAGCGGTGGAGACGATGTTGTGCGATTTGTTCACTTCCAGTGGGTCTTTGATGCGATATATAACATGATGTGATGTGGGAAGGTTCACTTTAATGGAAAATGGGAAAAGCAGACTGCTTATAAATCATCACAAAGGTACATCTCTATAAACACTGAGATAGTTGAAGTTGTATCAGCATGTTGTTTATCTCACTGACTTTACTTCTGGTGTTCAACATGACAAGCAATAAAATTCAAGTTGTTATTGTGTTTGTGCACAAAAACTGGATGTTTGTTGATGATCTTCAGACTGTTTGAGTCTAGATAATTTAGTGACAGAGAAGGATTTTGCTTCATCAGATAGATTCAGTGTGATCAGTCTCTTACTTTTTGTCCGAAGGTTCATCACTGAATTCTGGAGGTTTTCCTTTAGACCGGTCGCTCATCATAGACAGACAGCTGAAGATTGGAGACTCTGATCTGTCCTCTTCCTCCAAATCACTCATCTTCAGTCAGTCTGAGGTAAAGCAGGAACACTAGAGACACAGTGGACATCAGAGGAAGGTTAATAATAATTTTTATAGAGAAAGTATTTCAGACTACATCTAAAATGGCTTTCACTCCCTCGCTCTGAACATGTTCCAGGTGATCATCAGCCAGCAGCTTGTCTCTGAGAGGAAACTAAACAACTCAGTTTTTAATCTGAAAGATTTCAACAGAAGAACTTCACCCTCCCTGAAGCTGGTAGAGTGTCGAATGGAAGACATTTGGTACTTTAAGGCACATTTTTACTTAATGTACATTATTGGACATGTATGAACTCTTCTGGTGACTCCACCAGCTGCACTGCTGCTGTGTTTCTGTGGCTTTTAACTGAGAGTGAATGAACAAGTGGCTCAATGACAACTTTAGCCAAGTTTCTGCTACTGGGAGTTTTAGAGCCGCTACAGAGAGCTGAGGTGAAACCAGAACTTCCAGGTTCTGTTCCAGAAGTGAGAAAACCTCATTCAAAATCCCATTGACATTTGTAGCTACGCTAATAATAAAAAATCCAGCCTTTACATTTGCTGCCCGGACAAATAAATATTTCTTAGATGGATTATTGATTAATACACCACCTACAACTGTGGGATGGCATCAACTGATATTGAAGCTGTGGAAGATCGAACATACAGATTTATATGTAAAATTGATTATTTCTTGAAAACTTGGACATCCTTCTTTAAATATGCTGAAGAATTACAAGTACTGTATTACAAGGAATGATGGAAATATGGCAAACTGACATTTTTGGGTAATAAGAGGGATATTTCTTTTGTGTTTTTATTTTTTTCAATATTATATGAATTTTCATCTTCTCTTCTTTCTCTCCAGATGTTTATTTGTTGCATCACTGTCGGCTGTAATGGTGGACGGTAACTGTATTTATGTGAATGTACAATTATCTCTTCATGTAGATCATGTATCATGGATCTAAGTCAGATGTTTAGTTCTTCTTAAAAAACAGGACGGTAGTTTTATGAAAAACAATCTAATATCGTTGTTTATTTAATATCTCTGTTTTTTGAGCAGCCTTTGATGATCACTGTTCAAACATCACTAGTCGATGGACAAATTGAGCGATACAGAAACCTTCAACTAAGGGAAAGGAAACAGTCCTGCAGTGAAGTGAATGCTGTGATCTAAATCATAATCAGAGTCTATAAAGAAAGTAACATCAGCTTTATATCAAGAATTGAACATTAATGATAAACACTAAACTAATTATACAAAACAGAAATGGGAAAGAAAGTTTAATATAGAAGTCTCACATGATGATGATGAAACATGTGGAAGATAAAACAACATCCACCAGTTCACAGACGTGGAGGTAAACCTGCTGGCAGCATCTGCTGAGTTTCTTTATCACACTGAAGGTGAAACATCAGCAGTTAGAGTCAGACATGTTTACACACTTTGGACCATCTGATGGAGACGACGTCACTAAATAAGATATCAGGTCCCTCTCAGTAGTTTGTACTTTAGTTCTAATTTCTCTGGAGAAAGGGAAGCCACAGATATTTGGTTCAAATACTGGAGGAAGGTCGAGCCGCAGACAAAGAACCTGACAAAGAAATCTTCATGGAAAAACTGACACATGTTGAGACGACAAGAAAAACAAGAAAAATATGAACAATGCACTTTATACAGACTGAAAATGATGACATCAGAATAATAAATCAACAGGACAGCAGGAAGGACGGACACATGTTTGCTGTTATTGTTTCATGCTGCCAGTAAAGCTTCAGGGCGCCTTCACACCTGTACTTCGGTGGTCTCGGTGTGATTCGGGGCTGAAGTTGCAACATTGTTGCATTTTTCATTTGGTTCGGTTCGGTTCGGTTCGTGTTCACACTGTAACTTTGTCAAGCCACCAAACACTAAACAAATGTCACGCGGTCGAAACGGTCGCTCGTCTATTGGACAGAATATCAAGAAACACTTCCTGATCTCAGAAATCACAGAGCAACACCAGATTTCTGTGGTCTTGAGTTTCCTGGTTTTGCTTTGGTGTTTCCATCAATCAAAAGCTTTACAAGAAGGCGACAATATGAGCAGCTGACGGGACAGCGAGTCAGAAGGAGCAGGCGGCCTGCTGATGTGTTGTCACACAGAGGAGCGAGGTTTGGTCGGAATAAGTTAGGGATTTGAAAGTAATCATCCGCAATGCGCTGTTTTTTGGTTCACTTCCTGTATTTGGTTCGGATCGCGGTCTCGCCTGTAGCGAACCGAGACCCGTTTTCAGGCGGACCAGAGTTCGGTTGTTTGGTCCGCAGATTAAATTTGTGTTTTGTAGTTTTGAGAATATTTGGACTAAATGAATCTTTATAATTATCTGAACGTGTTTTCTTGCTTTAATAGTTTCATCAGTCTGTTGCTCTGTCTGTTCTCACTGAGGCAGCTTCCTGTTTGTTTTCATGTCAGTAAAGTTCATTCAAACTCACACACAGTTTACAGTCTGACAGTTAATAACATTCATGTTGAAGCACTCACCTGTGTTCCTCTTTCTGCTCTCTGAGCTGACTGAACACTTCCTCATGACGTCCCTCTGACTCAGCACCCACAGCTGGTACATCTCAGCCGACACCACAGGGGGCGCTGTGGTCTCAGCTGACTCCACAGGGGGGTCATGGGAAGATGAACAACACACACACAGTATATATGTGTGTTTTAGGCAGAGGTGTCAAGAGTACTGAAATATCCTACTCAAGTAGAAGTACTGTTACTTGACTGAAATTGTACTCAAGTACAAGTAAAAGTACTTGAGTAAAAATGACTCAAGTAAAAGTAAAAAGTAGCTCACTTAAAAAGTACTCAAAGTAAAAGTTACTTCGTTACTTTCCCACCATGTTGATTTTTATAATAAACTAATCTTGTCTTGGATGTTTGTTTCCTCTGTGACAGATCAATGTAAAGGTTTATATAAAGAGTACCAGGTTCCAACTAATGTCATGATGGCTTCATAAAGCTTATTGATCTGTAGCCCTCAGCTCTCAGTTATTTTTACACCTGGGCCCTGTGTTCACATGTTCTGGTGTCAAAATGACCAGAGACAGACCTTTACAGAGTAAGCTCGTTCGTTTAACCAGAAACAGCAGTTCCAGCGCTCTCTTCAAAGCCACCAGACTCCATCAACAAAAACAGTAATTTTACCTCGCAGAACACAGAGGTTGCTGATGGTCTACCTCTGCCTCGATCGGTTAGTTAGTTTGTGTCATTGTGTGGTGTTTTAAAGGGTTAATTCTGATCTGAACTAACGTGTGTTTCGACGTGTAACGAGGCAGCAGTTGACCAGCAGCTCCCGTGTTCTGCGAGGTAAAATTACTGTTTTTGTTAATGGAGTCTGGTTGCTTTGAAGAGAGCGATCTCATTTAATGTCTTCTTTATTTTTGTTCAGTCCAAGTGTCTTTTCAGGAGAAGATTAACTGGAACTAAAAATAAAGATTCACACTTTTTTTAAGCTGCAGGTCTTCTCTCCAGTCTCCATACGACCACAACAAGCTACAGCAACCTGCAGCCGTCTTTCATCCTTTAAGAGGGGAAACATTTTGCTGAGAACTGAAGACACATGACCCTGAGTAATGTTGACTAATCAATGTTATTTGTCAGTGACATCAATATCAGCCAAAGCAGCTCTGAAACTTTATTTTCTGAAACTCTGACACCTTCACTTTTAGACTTGATAATTAAAGTGGTTATAATGTATATTTATATAATAACAATGTATAAATGACAGCGTGACGATGTGTTGGTGTCTCTGGTAGTGAAAGATCAGCTGGATCTGCAGCTCCTCTCAGCTTAGAGAGCTTTATAGTTTCAGCTCATTGTTTATCTGTCAGGCTAAAACAGCTGAATGAGAGAAAGTGAAAGGAGTTGTTGTTGTTGAGGAGTTGGAGGTGAGCAGCCTGTCGCCTGCAGCTCTTCATCTAACAGCTCACTGTGGCTGCTGCTGACTCTTCATCACTCCCTGACAGATTTACAACTCATCACTGACAACCACAGGTGGAAGAAGTACTCAGATCATTTACTTCAGTAACAGTAGTAATACCAAAGTGTAGAAATACTCTGTTACAATTAGAAGTACTGCATTCAAAATGTTCCTTAAGTAAAAGTACTAAAGTATTATTAGCATCAAAATGTACCTAAAGTACCAAAAGTACTCAATGTGCTGAATAATATATATGATATTATTGGATGATAATTATTGATCATTAATGTGTTCATCACTTTAATGTTGTAGCTGGTGAAGGTGGAGCTCATTTTAATGACTTTATATTCTGCTGGGTAGCTTGTAATAATTATTTCTGTATACTTTGTGTATTTGACTTTGTGCTGCTGCTGCTGCAGTCTGTTAATCTGACATCATTCAGTTCAGACTGTCGTGTTGACGTCAGGACTTTGATAGAAAAGTGACTCCAGCACTTCTTCAGACACGAGACCGACGTGTTAAATCAGATTCATGGAAAGAGCTGCAGGACTGAAAGGAGCTGAAGTGTCATCTCATGGTGAACTGGTGTGTAGGAAAATGTTTATTAGAGAAACAACTTTTCACTCATCACACATCAAACTCACTTTGTACTAAAACCACAGACCACAACAACCAATCAAAGAAGAGGAAGTGAATCTCAAAAGACCCGGGACAGTGACATCATTAACTGATAAAAACATCCTTAAAATGACACAAACAATATCGGCTTTATTTTGCTGTCAGCGCACGGCGATGAAAAAAAAGAGGCCACAAATCAAAATAAAAAATAGATAAACAGGAAGTCACTTCTCCAGAGATCCTTCTTTTTTCTGACATTTAAAGTTACATGATGATGTTTGTTGTGTGTTTGTACACATGATGTGTCTCAGAGGAATCTCTCTGGTCTAAATGAAAACTAACCATAATGAAGAGACGTCTGCACTTCAGACTCTCATTGTGTGAATAACAGGAGTCACACTGGGGAACATTGATCCTCAGTTGATTGTGACTGCTGTACTGATGAGAAGCTGTTGCTCAAGAGGGTTCGACGTTGACACATTAAATGAAAAAGTTAATAAAAAGGAAACTAAGCCCATTTATAGAGCAATTTTTTCCAGCGTGTACAGCAGAGATTTGAATTACTTTAACTGAGAGAGAGTTGACAGAAATACAAATTCTAACTTGTATAAACTGAAAGCCTAAATTTACGAAATTCAGTTAAATCGTCTAACTGATTGAGTTCTCTCAACTTTTTCTTTTTTTACAGTGTTTATATTACACAGTGAAACAGAGAAGCCCCAAAATAAAAAATCTTAAAACTGTAGAAGAACCAACAAGAGTAAGAAATACACAAAATACTACAAAACAATCAGACTAAAAGAACACACAAGGAATCAACACAATAAAATCATAAATTTACACAGACTGATGTGACAAAATAAGTTTTCAAATTAAAGTTTAAAGTGGTCCTCGGCTCAGCTGATACACTTTACACAAAGGTTTTTCAATTCATTCATGACATCATAATTCTTATCAGTCAGATCAAACTGATCCAGTCCAGGATTTTGCAAAAATTCAAAGAATCCCAGTTTTCTGTTGTGTGAGTAAAAATCTATGAAAGGGTCAATATCATTTCTCTCTGTGGAAGTCCATTTCATCTTGTTTCATTTGCAGAGTCTCATTTCTACTTCAGCTCAGGTTCAGAGTTTTGGAAAGGTGCGGATCCAACGTACTGAAGTCCTCGATCAGGGATGAACTGGCTCGTGTTCCTTTGTTTCGCACCATGTCAATCACAGCTCGAGCCTTCTCATCCCTGGTTTTTGCTTTGGCTGATTCCATTTCTTGTTGATTTATAATGCCCCGTTGTAGAAGCTGATCCAGCAGCTGGTTTAGAACAGGTTCAGACACCGCCTCGACAAACTGTGATCGAACTGATGACAACCTGCTCCGTGGTGATCCACTCTGAGGCCTCTGTGGATTTTCTTCACGTTGAGCAGGATCTAAGGGACGAGCAGAACAAAGACTGTTGTTCAGTAACGCAGACCTCTGACTGTGTGTTCACACAGAAAACAAAGTGATTTTACAGGCAGCGTCAAACTTTATGAAAAGATGCAATTGTGAAATGTTGTTGTGTTTTGTGACATGCAGCAAAAGGCCCAGGGTTGGAATCGAAACCCAGCCACTGCCAAAAGGACTAAGCCTTTACACACTCTACCCAGTGAGCTACCAGGGCACCACATACAGAACAAGTCTTGACACATAGAAGTCACTGTTATTAAAACATAGTGTTTGAGGGAACTAGTTAGTTGTTATTTAGTTGTTAGAATATATTAAAATATATGTTGCCCAGTGGCTGGAGAAGGACTGTCGACATGACAGTAATGTTACATAACTTGCTAACACACATTACAGTATGTACCTTGTGTTCAGAGTGTATTTCAGTCCTGTTTAGAACATGGGGTAGTGTTGCACTTCAGCCTCTTGTGGCTGAAATTAGTATTACAACAAGAAACATTTAGAAAAATGAGCCTGAAAAACTTTTTTTCAGCTGCCTCTCAGGGCTTCCATAGAAGCAGCTGGATGGGCCGTTTGTGTTTATTGTGTACCGACTGTACGTTAGCTGTAAGCTAGCTAGCAACAGACACACCGACTGAGTATGTGTTGGTGTTGAGTTCAGCCTCTGACTGATCTCTAAACTCACCAGAAACGTCTTTCTCTTATTTCCCTCCAGTCTCTCTCCTGTTTCCTCCCTGTGTGTTTATGAAGCCTGGATTTGTTTCTCAAGCTGAAACATTTTCTTTGCATCAGGCTGCACCGGTCTTCCAGTCAGACAGAAAGTAGTTCTTGGGTGATATGAACCTTTAAAACTATAAGTTGTGAGACAGAAAGTAGTCTTTAGGTGGAATAAACCTTTAAAACTATAAGTACTTGGACAGAAAGTAGTATTTGGGTGAAATAAACCTTTAAAATTATAAGTACTGTAAGTCCCACCTTTTCCATAATCTGAAATGTCGTCGTGTTTTCTGAGATGTCGTTTGTTGTGAAATGTCGTGTTTTCTGAAAAAACTACCTGATTCAATGGGAGAGAATTTCTTTTTTCATGTTCACAGCTTTCAAACATTACACGCTAAAAGTCTGTGTTACTGTAATACTGATAATTATCCTCAGGAAGGAACTGAAGCTGAGATACAGAAACTTTAGTGCTTCAATGAGCTTAGTGTTGCTCTCTCTCACATTGTGTCAAATTCCTCTCAGACATCAGACTGAAATTTGGGTCTTAAATGCTTCAAAATTCTAAGAACAGTAGAATTAAAAATTAGTGTCATGAGTATTAAGTAAGTGTTCAGACTTGATCTCAAGGTTTAAACCAAAAAAGAAGTACACATGTATTTGATTCACACACATGTACATATACATATATATACACGTACATATACGTACATACACTATATGGACAAAAGTATTGGGCCACCTACACATTACACCTACAAGAGCTTTTATGACATCCCATTCCAAATTCATAGGCATTAATATGAAGTTGGTCCCCCCTTTGCAGCAATAACAGCTTCCACTCTTCTGGGAAGACTTTCTACGAGATTTTGGGGCGTGTCTGTGGGAATTTTTCCCCATTCATCCAGAAGAGCATTTGTGAGGTCAGACACTGATGTTGGACTAGAGAGCCTGGCTCGCAATCTCCGTTCTAGTTCATCCCAAAGGTGTTCAACGGGGTTGAGGTCAGGGCTCTGTGCGGGCCAGTCAAGTTCTTCCACCCCAAACTCATCCAACCATGCCTTTATGGACCTTGCTTTGTGCACTGGGGCACAGTCATGCTGGAACAGAAAAGGGCCTTCCCCAAACTGTTTCCACAAAGTTGGAAGCATAGAATTGTCCAAAATGACTTGGTAAGATGAAGCATTAAGATTTCCCTTCACTGGAACTAAGGGGCCTAGGCCAACCCCAGAAAAACAACCCCATAGCATTATCCCTCCTCCACCAAACTTTACAGTTGGCATAATGCAGTCAGGCAGGTAGCGTTCTCCTGGCATTCGCCAAACCCAGACTCGTCCATCAGACTGCCAGATAGAGAAGCGTGATTCGTCACTCCACAGAACACGTTTCCACTGCTCCAGAGTCCAGTGGCGGCGTGCTTTACACCACTCCATCCGACGCTTGGCATTGTGCTTGGTGATGTAAGGCTTGCATGTAGCTGCTCGGCCATGGAAACCCATGCCATGAAGCTCCCGGCGCACAGTTTTGGTGCTGATATTAATGCCAGAGCTGGTTTGGAACTCTGCAGTTATTGAGTCAGCAGAGCTTTGGCGACTTTTACGCACTATGCGCCTCAGCACTCGGCGACCCCGCTCTGTAACTTTACGTGGTCTGCCACTTCGTGGCTGAGTTGCTGTGGTTCCTAAACGTTTCCACTTTGCAATAATGCCACTTACAGTTGATCGTGGAATATCTAGGAGAGAAGAAATTTCACGAACTGACTTGTTGCAACGGTGGCATCCTATTACAGTACCACGTTCGAATTCAGTGGGCTCTTTAGAACGACCCATTCTTTCACAAATGTTTGTAAAGGCAGACTGCATGGCTAGGTGCTTGATTTTATACACCTATGGCAATGGGACTGAATGAAACACCTGAATTCAGTGATTAAGAGGAGTGGCCCAATACTTTTGTCCATATAGTGTATATAGTATTTTTTTTTTTTCATATTTTAGGAGGATAATGATGCATGTTGCCATCCTTCCGCTTGATACCCACATATCATGTTAGTCTGCACTGTGTGACATGAAAGGAGCGGAAGCAGGTAGTGTACAGTAGCTTTTTCTCTGAAAACGACGCTATGAGAGCGCTGAGAGTGAACCAGAACAGTAAAATTGAGGCCGAACAGATGAACAATGAGCGCCGTAAAGCCAAGCTGCAGATTCAGCTGATAATTCTTTGTAGGTTCATCACTGTGTCACACCTGACACATTGTTATTATAAGTTTTATACACACTGGCCCTGGAGCTCCGTGGCCAATAAGATCCCTCAAAACTGATTACATAAAACTGAAGAATGATCTGGGGAAGAGTAAGAATGAAAGCATCTTGGATCAATCAGTAACTGTCACTCTACAGTATTCTTTTGTATTGTACTATCAGGTGGAGTGGTTGTCAGTTACCAGTCAGATCAGCGTTATACTTCCAGACCTCCGTCTCTCTTTGGTCTTGGACCATTAAAGTCACTTCTTCTGTGTTTGTAGGCAGGCGGATCTCAAACGTTGGGTGGTAATTTGGTCCAAACTCCAGGTCAAAATCTGCTTTCTGAAAACCAAAGTGTCAGAATCTCCATAGTATCAAAGTAAACTAGAGGTAACCAACAGCAGTTTGATGAATCATGTCAGCGTGTTGCAGCACTAACAAAGACTTTTATTTAAAATACTCACCTCCGGCTGTATTTTACTGGCCTGAGGACAGTAAAGAGTGTAACTTTGATCTTTGATGAGTTTACATGTGGAAGGAGCCTGGAGGTTCTCACAATGTCGCTGTTGTGCGCTCACCTTAAGAGACATCAGAACATTTTAACATATAAATTAGAGGGTTTATCATCAGTAGAGCCTGACTGATGAATCAGCAGGCCAATTATATCTCATCACAGATATATCAGTATCAGCGGATTTGTAGGTCGCTAAGTAACAAGAAAGTCAGTACAGTGATGCTGCAACTAACCATTATTTTCTTCATTGATTGTTCTGCTGATTATTTTCTCCAGTAATTGATTAATTGTTTCCTCAAGCCAGTTTTGGACTGTTGGTTCTATCCGACTAACACTCCAAAACCCAAAGATTCAGTTTACTGTCATAATACAAAGAAAAGCAGCAAATCTTCACAGTTTGAGACGCTACAACCAGAGAATGTTTGGTATTTTTACTTGAAACCTACTTAAATGATTCAATTATCAAAATAGTTGCAGATTAATATTCTGTCGATAGATTACTCGACCCGTTTGTTTCAGCTCTACAGTACATAAAACTGTCTCTCTAGGGTTGGGCAATATGGACAAAAAAATAACATCTTTAGTTTTTTCACGCTTGAGGATGACTCACAATTTTTGTGATTGACTACTTGACATTTACAGTTCATTTCTTATAAAATTCCCTCTTTGTGTTTCCCTGTTGAGCTGCAGTGGATGGAAAGTAACAGAATGAGGACTGTGGACTTTTCCATTGAAAGTACATGAGGAAGTGATCTCTTAATGTCCAGTATGAACAGAATGATTACAGAAAGAACAGGCTGCTCAGTGTTCATATGGACACCTGACTGTTATCTCAAGGAAATTGAATCGAACGCAACTGGATTTTTGGTTTTGTCTGTGAAGACGTTTCACCTCTCATCCAAGAGGCTTCATCAGTTCGTGCTTGTTTGACCAGTCTAGCCTGGTCAAACAAGCACGAAACGTGAAGGTGAAACGTCTTCACAGACAAAACCAAAAATCCAGTTTCGTTTGATTCAATTTCCTTGAGATAACTATGACCTGGATGAATGAGAATATTCACAGGCACACCTGACTGTTGTTTTAAGACTGACTTGAAAAACCACTAACTTGTCCTTTAAGAAAGATCAAGTTTGGACTGCTGTAACATGAAGCTTTACCTTGACCAGAGGGATGTTGCTTGGCAGGAGAAGTACATTGAGTTTTCGCCTCTGTGTTTTTGGGTTTGGTGGTCCGAGGAACAGCAGAACTTGGCCGCTAACTGGTCTCGTCCACAACCTCTTCACAATATCCCAGACTAGGCCAAAGACAGAGAGGTGAGGGACTCTGACAACCACATGAGTGCCTGTAATCTCCAGTGGCTCGAGGATGCTCATTCCATCATCAGTGATGTGGAC